>JACEEZ010000296.1:82067-119567 GCA_016584305.1 Chionoecetes opilio
GATAATCCAAAATATCTGGACATACTGTACTAAGCCAGAAAGAAAGATAGAATAACACATTTCCATACTAAATAATATCATCACTCGGATCATCTTTTTTCATGGTATTAGTAGATATCTGAAGTCATCATGTTGACTAGTTTATCATTTACAGCAAAATTGAAACATTCCCGGCCTTTCAAATACCGCTTTGAATGCAGAAGCCCAACTAGAGTTCTCTGGTTGAGAGTTTTTTTTCTTAGTTTTGTTTTAAAATTGTTTACAGATGAAAATATCCTTCTGCTGTGGCACTAGAATGAGGAAGACGCAATAGCCCAGAAACAAAACTTGAAAAATTTTTGGAAACATGGGGGTTTCATCACCACCTCTTTATTTCTCTAACTGTCTCCAGAAGCCTTCAACATCATTGATTTCTAAATCAGCAAGATCGGTGTTTCTTAGTACTCTCCATTCTTTGTCTAGGTGATTTATTTTGTCAGGACCTACAATTCCAGGAAATACACTAGCCAATGGACCAATGGAGACCACATTTCTTGACTTACTTCTTTGGGATCAATGAAGCTCAAATTACTTCTTCCTTGCCGTCGGTTTAACCTCATGTTTTCTTTTAACCTTCATATTAATAATATTATTTTAAGCGATAAAATACATATTTTTTTCAGAAGCCTCAAAAGTCCCCAAATCGAGAGTGAATGTCCCCATGTCCCCATCAGTGCCCCAAAATCCTAAAATATAGGGACAAATCTCCAAATCTGGCAGCTCTGGTTACAGGTAGGGTATCTCTATAAAGAGGGTAACGCCATTCATAGGCCCTATGTTAAATACTACTGGGCGCCATCTTGGCGCCAAGGCCTCTTCGTTCACCCAAGACCCGGGGAAGTTCTCAAAGCATTACCCCGCAGTATATCATGTTATACATGTATAAAGGATAGACTGTTATCTTCGGAAATGCTTGTTCTATAAGATTATCACATAAAACATAGTAAAAGACATTAAATAAAGGTCATTATGAGACTCTGAAGAAATATGATGAACTTAACATTCACTTAAAACTCGTCGTCATGTATAACTTTGTGGGACAGCTTAGAAGATGGCAGATATCAATAGAAGCAGAATTTAATTAGCTTTCCATTGACATATTTCGTTTTCTGATACATACAATAATACCATGCAAACATTAAGGTTAACTAAATAAAATGCTCTCTCCCGCTCTCTCTCTCTCCGACCGCGCTCTCTCTCTCTCTCACTCTCTCTCTCTCTCTCTCTCTCTCTCTCTCTCTCTCTCTCTCTCTCTCTCTCTCTCTCTCTCTCTCTCTCTCTCTCTCTCTCTCTCTCTCTCTCTCTCTCCGTGAAAGAGAGAGAGAGAGAGATATAAGTGAAAGAGAGATGAGTGAGAGATATGAGAGTAACCAAAAAACCTTTATAATTATTTCCTTCTCTCTCTCTCTCTCTCTCTCTCTCTCTCTCTCTCTCTCTCTCTCTTTTCTCCTCTCTCTCTCTCCTCTCTCCTCGTCTCTCTCTTCCTCTCTCTCTCTCTCTCTCTCTCGAGGCGACCATTGTTTGTTATGAACTGAAAACTCTACCCAAGCTACCCACCTCTCAATGTGAGTAGAGAAAGTTCAAGGGTTTTGCTGAGTCACTACGCGCTTTGCCTCGGACCCAGGTTTTCGTGCGCAAATGGAACGCCTGAATTCTTGGGTTCCGTGAACTGGTTCTTGAAATGTCGCAAATGGAAGAGGCCTAATATTGTTGGGTTTTGTTTTGACACTACAAATGTGATGATGGGAGCCAACCATTCAGTAGCTACATTGTTAAAAGAATATTTGCCTCAAGTCATAATTGTCAAATGTTCATGCCACATGGTTCATCTATGTGCATCAAATGCTTGCCTCAAACTCCCAAAATATGTTGAAGATTTATGCCGTAACATTTTTGCACACTTAATTTAGTCTGAGCTCCAAGAGGCAACATACATTCAAAGAGTTTCAAAAATTTGTTGATATTGAACCTCACAAAATCCTGGCTCCAGGCCAAACCAGGTGGTTGTCTGTACAGGCATGTATGAAAAGATTGCTAGGTAGAACAGTGGGATGCATTGGAGCTTTATTTCACAGAATTAACATTTAGTGACCCAACACATGTAAATGATATGATTGTTACTGCCTTGAAAAACAAGCTTACCCAAGCCTACCTCGAATTTCTGGATTACAACTTGGGTAAGTTCAATAGTTATAATACGTTCTTCCAGTCTGAGGCTCCAATTTTTTTCACACTGAAAACTGAGACATGCAAACTCATTCGAAGCTTGTGTACTGACTTCATGGATGTGAGATTTGTTAAGAAGGCTGATATTTCATTACTTAGTCCTGGTCAACATATTTTTTCAAGTGTCTTAATTCCTGTTGAGAATGTATATCTAGGAGTGAGTGCATCAGCAACAGTAAGGGATCTAAAACAATCGGGAACAGTAACTAGCGCAGAACTTTCACAGCTTTATGTCATGTCAGTCTTTCTTGATTGAAGCTGTATCCCAGATTCAGAAAAGATATTCACTCAATGACAAAATTCATGAAGTAGTGGCCTGTGTAAACCCTTCGTTCTGCATCAACTCTGAATCCTCCATCCTTAGCATATATACGTATTTGATGAACTGCCACAATTACCAAAGTATGCCAATAAAAATCTTGTGGATGAAGAATGTAGACTGCACTGTTTGGATGAAGAACTTTCTAATCAACTCCACTTCACAAAGTACTGGGATATTGTGCTGAATAGAAAAAATGACGCAGGACTGCCATCAATCAATCAATCATTGGGGGCATACGCCGGGGGGCGCGTCGCCTCGCCCACCCTACGACGCCACTCCCGGGGGTCACCACGCGCGAGTTCCCATGCAGGCTCCTTTCCCATACCTCAGCTCTCGACAAGAAACATCAACTTGCCCCAGCCATGAGCCTTGTGGGCGTCCCCTTGGCCTCCTCCACGCCGGATTGTCTCTTACAGATACAACCCGATGGGAAGGATCGGTTTCAGGGTAGCGTGCCACATGCCCATATAGCCGAAGTTGGCGCTGACGGACTATGCAGGTAATAGGCCTCGATTCAGTCTCACGGTGCAATCGCTGATTTGACACGTAATCATCCCAGCGATACCCCATGATTCTGCGAAGACACTTATTACCAAAGGCATTGATTCGTCTCTTCAAGTCACTATTTAGTGTCCATGTCTCACAACCATAGAGTAAGACAGGGATCACAAGCGACTTGAAGATCCGGATCTTTGTCCTCCTGCACAGGTACCGACAACGCCAAATACTCCCGCTGAGCGAGTCCATAGCACCGTGGGCTATGCCAATCCGCCGTAAGACTTCTTGACGTGACCCGCCGTCATTATGGACTGCGCTACCAAGGTATGTAAAACTTTCCAAGATCTCAATGTCCTCGCCACACGCATGAACAGACTGTACTGCTTCATCTAGTAAGTCTCTAAATACCTGGACCTTGATCTTGAGCCAGGAGACCTCAAGTCCCAAAGGCTTTGCCTCCTCGTGCAGCGCCTCGAGAGCCATCACCAGGACCTCCAGCGACTCAGCAAAGATTACTGCCTCATCGGCAAAAACAAAATCAGTCCAAGATCCAGATCAGGACTGCCACCCAGCAAACACAAAGACGGAGGGCCTCCGGAGGCCCTCCGTATGTCTTACCGGCGGCCCGACGGAAGTGTACGACGTAGGGCCGCTGGGGATTTGCTCCGAGGGTCACCGGCGGGCCGCTCCCAGCGGCCCGCCGTAGGGCATGTGACCATTTGCCGCTGTTATATTAACTGATTGAGGAATATTTATGGCTATACTTTCTAAGTATATTGCAGATATAGTAATGTTTTAAGGGGTGTTGCACAGCCCATTAGCCGCCGATTAATAGACTAATGGGCTGTTCAACACTTATAAAAACATTACTATATCTGCAATATACTTAAAGTAACCAAAATATTCTATGTCGTTCCATAATAGATAAAAAGGGAAATCATAATTGTACGGACATTGTTTATTTCAAAATCCAAACTTTTTCGTTTTTGGGGTTTACAGGGTGGTGTACGGGGAAACATGAAAACAGCTTGTTAAGGATATTGGTTGCGGCGAACCCAAAACTACATTACCTATTTGTGCGTTTTCCCCACAACTGTTTGTTTTCACTCACTGCCACGGCAGCGCTTGGGGAATTTCCCTAAAAAAACGTGTCGTACGCATTTTTATTTTATTCGTCTTTTTGATGTAATAAAGGAGCAAAAACATGTTTAAAACAAAGTTCTCATTATTTTATCGGACTGGTTAAGGGTAAAAATTTTAAAAGGCCTTTTGGGGGTTTTTTTTAACCCCTTTGAAAGATATCGACGTCTGCAGTTTGGTATTGTAGCTAAAAAATTTTTAAAAATATTCTTTCAAAATTTAATTTTCCATTTTAACTTCTTTTCTACAATTCCTTATTAGGTGTCCCTTTGGGGTTTGATATTTGTTTTTGGGAAATTTTGAATAAGAGAAATATGACCTTTTTTTTCCCCGTTTCTTTGCTGGGATAATAAAATGTTATTTTATATGTAACTACACCATAGACTAACTGTAACCTTTTTCCATTAAACCCTTCCTAGTATCTATATATTTCTCATCTTTTTTCTATGTATTCTGGGTTTGCTGATCAAGCTGGAATATTTGAAAAAAACTAAATTATGATCATTTCTATAACTATTAAAAAAACTTCTATAACAATTTTTAAATAGTTTGAACCCCCTAAAAATTGATGGACCGTTTTAAATTGAGATACTATGTATATTACTGTGTTAATATAAAAAAAATGAAATGAATATTTCCACTAACAAATACCCAACTAGCGGCCTCCAAGGGGAGACTGTCAAGTTGCCCGCTGCTTGTCATACTGATGTATACTACTAAAGAAATCTATACTGTTTTGTTTTCAAAATGTTTACACATAAAATTTATTCTTTCCCCTTCAAATTTGTACATTAATTTTTTTTCCCATAGTAAATTTTTCCCCCCCCGGGGCCCCCCCCGGGCCCCCCCCCCCCCCCCCCCCCCACCCCCCCCCCCCCCCCCCAAACCCCCCCCAAAACCCCCCCCCCCCCCCCCCCCCCCCCCCCCCCCCCCCCCCCCCCCCCCCCCCCCCCCCCCCCCCCCCCCTGTTACTTTTAATGTGTTTGAAGATTTGTGGGTCAATATAATTCTTAGTTTTTCTCAATATTTTATTTTTTAAAAGTGTGTTTTTTTATCAAACCGAAATATATTTTTAAAGGGAAAATTATATTAAAACGACAAAAAAACTGGCTTAACTTTTATATTTTTTTTTTTTTATAAATAAAAAATATGGATTTCACCATTTCCCTTTTTTTTTATATATATAAAATATTATATATTTTATATATATATATATTTTAATATTTTAATATAAAATATATTATATATTAAAATATTATATTATATATATATATATATTATATATAAAATCGAATATCTCGAGCCGATTATTTGGGGTAAACTTAAAAATTTGGGGAAAAAATTGACTTGACTCTGGGGTAAGTTCAACGGAGCTCATGGAAGGCCTCCCTACCCATAACACTTTAAAAACAAACTAAAAAGGGGTTTTGTTTACATGGGTGCTTGTGGGGAAAAGGGGGGGTCGCCGGGGTGGACCTACAAGGGAAAACTAGGGCGATGGAAATTTCGATTTTTTTTTGGGCCAAAAATTGATTTTCCCTGGTCTTAACTGTGCTCGTTTCCGCTGAAAACCCTATAGAAACCTGGGGTAATGGCATGTGGAAGCTTCAAACCCAAGAAACAGAGTCATACAGAGCCCGTCAAAAGGGCAATTGGTGGGTCTAATGTGTCCCTACCACTTGCTTACTTCTTAATGAACTCTGCTGTGACTTTTTTTCCTGGTTTAGAACCTTTGCACTCAACCTACCTCTCTTCTCTTTTTTTCAGCGGCAGGGAAATATAGCCCCTGGAAATCTATAAATTTCGCCCAAAAAAACTCGAATTTTTTTCTCGTCGAGTTTCCTTTTTGTGGGCTGTAGCCTACATATTCATGGTTTGATATATTAAATCCTTATTATTGGTTTCCTTTGTTTCTTTTCCTCATAATAATAGTGCTACCGGTTTAAATGTTACTTGACGAGCCCAAAGATCTCTTGATTTTATATCCATCACCAAACCCTTTTCTTTGATTTATTTATTTCTCCTCCCCTAAACAAATTGCATAACCCCTGACATCCCTCCTTGCCTCATGGTACCTGCATGGTACTGTCTCCGATATTTTTATCCCCACACAATCGGGGAAAAATGCCGACAGGGAAAGGGTTTGGTTGGTATCCTCATTTCGCCCACTCCATTTCGCCACCCCTAGTCATTTTTTCCACAGGTTTCAATTTGCCCACACTTGGGTCCCTTTTTGCCCCAAATATGAGTCATTTCGCCAACACTATGGATCTATAGGAACTAGGGGGTTAGGTTTATTTTTTTTTTGTTTGAAACCCCCAAACCCCCCCCGGAGGTTAGTTAATTTTTTGATTTTGGTTGGGGTGGTTAATTTGGGGAGTTTAGGTTAGATTTTTTTAGTTAGGCTAGATTAGATTTTGGGGGGTTAGGTTTGCTTAGTTGATTTGTTAGGTTAGGTTTCGGTGGGTCCCCCCCTGCTAGGGTAGGGTTTTTTTTGGGTTGGTTAGGTTTTTTTGGTTAGGCAATTTTTTGTCATTTTTGCCACAAGACATTTTCGTCCACTTGTAATCATTCGCCCCATTAGATCAATTCGCCCCCTCAAAGTCAATTCGCCCCCAACGATCCCCTGTCACGGAGTCTTAAAATATTTCCCTGGCAAAATAAATGAACCCCCAGTAACCTTGGGGGAAAAGACGGTAAATTTCTAGGTTTGCCCATCCCTTTCCCCCTTTCCCCCAAAAATTTTTGGGGGCCTGTGGGAATGCGGGGTTTTCGGGTGGGGAAAAAATTTTTACGAAAAATTTCCTAAACCCAAAAAAAAAAAACCCAACCTAACCAAAATTAAACCCACCCTAGCAGGGGGCTTGACCCACCATAACCTAACCTAACCAATCTAAACCCAACTAAACCCACCTAACCAAAACTAACCTAACCAATCTAATCTCCTAACCCAACCAAAAATTAAACCCAAACTACCCAAAACTAACCCAACCCTAACCTAAACTAAAATCAACCTAACCTCCTAGCGGGGGGTTTTGGGGGGTTTTCGACACACAAAAAAATATACCCAACCTCCTAGTTCCTATAGACTCCATATGTTGGCGAATGCTCCATTGTGGCGAAAAGACTCCATATGGGGCCATTGACCTGTGGGGGAAATGACTATGGTTGCGAAAAGGCATTGGGGGAAATGACCGGGTCCCCAAACCCAAACCCCTTTCCTGCGGCGAGTTTTCCCATTTGTGTAGGATAAAAAATTTGGGAGACAGTACCACAGGACCTGAGGGAAAGGGTGGTAATGTCCCCCGGTTTGCAACTTGTTTATGGGTGATAAAAAATAAACAAGCAAGGTTGGGGATGTTGATATAGCTCAAAATATTCATTGGCTCGTAAGTAACTTTTAAAACCCTGATGTAGCACTACTTATTATGAGGGGAAAAACAACAAAAGAAACCAAATTTAATATTTTTTACTTCTAAACCCTGAATTTTAGGGTACGCCTACAAAGGAAAAATACGACGATGAAAAAAATTCGAGTTTTTTTGGGCGAAAATTTATAGATATTTCCGGTGCTATATTTCCCTGCTCGCTGCAAAAGAGAAAACTGGGTGATGGTTATGTCAAAACTTCTAACCAGGAAAAAATCACAGCAAAATCTCATTAAGAATAGCAAGTGGGAGGGACACATTTCGTACCTACCAAATTTCTTCCCTTTTTACGAGGCTCTGTTATGACTCTGTTTTTTTTGGTTTGAAGCCCCTCCCATCACCTTACTCAGTCTCTCTATAGTGTTTTTCAGCGAGAAAAAGCACAGTATATAGCCCCGGAAATCATTTCGCGCAAAAAAACTCGAAAATTCTTTCCCTCGCCGTGTTTTTTCCTTCGTAGGTCCACCCGCGGCGACCCCGCCTTATCCCCACAATGCACCGATGTAAACAAACCGTGACGTAGTTATGTCTGGGGCCCCATGGTAATTTGAGGCCCAGAACGTAATTCCCATTGTAATTTGAGACCCAGAACGTAATTCCCATTGTAATTTGAGACCCAGAACGTAATTCCCATTATAATTTGAGACCCAGAACGTAATTCCCATTGTAATTTGAGACCCAGAACGTAATTTCCATTGTAATTTGGGTACCATTAGACGATTTGTAGTGACTATAAGCAATGTTTTATAGCTATGACCTGTTTAGTATCCTTGTCCACTAACTCATGTGGTATATTCAGTGACTTTTCGTTATTTTATGGCTGACAACAGACCATTTTATATAGCAAAGGAAAGATCTGGGCGTGAAGGGGTTAATATTACTACTACTACTACTACTACTAACTACTACTACTACTACTACTACTACTAATTACTACTACTACTACTACTACTACTACTAGATCTGGGCGTGAAGGGGTTAATACGACTACTACTACTACCACTACTACTACTACTACTAGATCTGGGCGTGAAGGAGTTAAAGTTTCAATGTTTATAATATTTTGTTCAAATCAGTCATTCTAACGTTTTCCTGAGGAAAAGTCAGAACCTGAGGAAGACCTCACCTGAGGAAAAGTAGTGGGTGGAAATGTGTTGGTAGTTGCAATGGGGGCGTGGCTGGGTAGTTATTAAGGGGGGGGCTGAGGGGTGGGGGCACAGCTGGTACGGGGGGCACTAAGCACACTGTACTAAGGGCTATTCTGATGTTACATAGAAGGGTATTAGCGACTGTGTAGAAGCTTGTAGGGTATATTGTAAGATCAGATTAGTGGTGGTGGCAATCTCTCTCTCTTATAGGAAATAAAGGAAGGGTTTAGTGTTTCGAAGCAGTGTTACCGAGTTGACTTGCTTGAGAAATCTGGAATGAGCGCCAGTCGAGTGCGAGCCTGTAGGCGAGCAAGACGTGTGTGTGGCTTAAGCTCCGTCCACACTAGCGGGCATTGCCCGCGGCACAAGCAAGCAGTTTGCCTGTTGACGGGCTCACCGCTTGTGCTCGCGGGCAAACGAGTAAAATGCCCGCGATAGTAGGTGGCGATTTCACCAGCACTGCCTGCCGCGCCAGGCAGTGCGTCGCTGCCAGACATACGAGGTTACATGTGGAGCTTTGGAGTGGAGAAGTGGAGCCACTTCTTTTTCTCCACTTTGTCCTTTTTCTTTTTCAGACACATAGCAATGATTATGGTACACAGTGCCAGCTTCTTACTTCTTACTTACTTACTTCCTGCTTCGCATTGTTGTCGTACCGCACACAGTTTTCCTGAATAGAGAACGGCTACACTGCCTGGCTGCTCAGCTGCTCGCCTCTGACTGGGCCAGGCCAAGGCCGTCTCAATCTATAAAGGCCTGCGCCTGAGATTTATGACGTCACGGACTGAGTCTGTACGAGGCCACCGAGATGACAAGTTTACCTACCTAATTATATGTTTATCAGTATAAAAGATATATTGTTATCTTCGGAAATGTTTGTTCTATATATTATCAAATAAAACCCGTAAAACACACTAAAGAAATGCCATTATGAGACTCAAGAAATATGCATGAACTTAAGCTCTTCACCATTTAATATTTTTCTCGAAAACATTTTACATGGAGAACATCAATAGAAGCGGAATTTAGTTAGCTTTTCATTGCTATATTTTGTTTTCTGATAAATGAATTAGCAGCATGCATAAATTAGCGTTAACTAAATACATAACATCATGAAATCGGGTAATTTCCTACCTAATTATATGTTTATCAGTATAAAAGATATATTGTTATCTTCGGAAATGTTTATTCTATAATATTATTAAATAAAAAACCGTAAAACAGACTAAAGAAATGCCATTATGAGACTCTCAAGAAATATGCATGAACTTTAACTCTTCGCCATTTAATATTTTGCTCAAAACATTTTAACATGGAGAATATCAATAGAAGCGGAATTTAATTAGCTTTCCATTGCTATATTTCGTTTCTGATAAATGAATTAGAACCATACATAAATTAGCGTTAACTAACTAAAAGGATCATGAAATCGGGTAATTTTTCCCCGATTGATGATGTTATTTATTTAGTTAACGCTAATGTATGTATGGTTCTAATTCATTTATCAGAAAACACAAATATATCAATGGAAAGCTAATTAAATTCAGCTTTTATTGATATTCTCCATGTAAAAATTTTTCGAGCAAAATATTAAATGGCGAAGAGTTTAAGTTCATGCATATTTCTTGAGTCTCATAATGGCATTTCTTTAGTGTGTTTTACGGTTTTTTATTTGATAATATTATAGAACAAACATTTCCAAAGATAACAGTATATCTTTTATACTGATAAACATATATTAGATAGGAAATTACCCGATTTCATGATGTTATGTATTTAGCTAACGCTAATTTATGCATGCTGCCAATTCATTTATCAGTAAACGAAATATATCAATGGAAAGCGAATTAAATTCCGCTTCTATTCATATTCTCCATGTAAAATGTTTTTGAGCAAAATATTAAATGGCGAAGAGTTAACAGTGGGTGAAAGGTGGGTGCAATGAGAGCCGTACCGCCCGTACATCCTCACACGCAGAAAGCTCGGCTCCTACTGACTCGCATAGCAGACTCTGCTACTGACGTCACGTCCATCTCGCTCTCCCAGGCGCAGGCTTTTACATACAGACGGCTTTGGCCAGGCAGGCTCTGCTGTGTGGACAACAGTTTCAGTGTGCCCGCGGGCTTTTCCCCGTGACGGGCACAGCCCGGCGGGCTTTGCCCGCTAGTGTGGACGGAGCTTTAGGCCCTTTTATGGATAGAACAGACACCACCACCACACACCACTACCACCCCACATCACCACAGCCACCACCACCCCACATCACCACAGCTACCACCACCCCACATCACCACAGCCACCACCACCCCACATCACCACAGCTACCACCACCCCACAGTCACCACCACCACAGCCACCACCCACCACCACCACACCCTACATCACACCACCACCACCACAGCCATCACACCACCACAGCCACACACAGCTCCCGCCACACACCACCACCACCACAGCCATCACACACCACCACCACAGCCATCACACACCACCACCACAGCCATCACACACCACCACCACAGCCATCACACACACACCACACACAGTCCCCGCCACCACCACCACCACCACATACAGTCACCACACCACTACCACAGCCACCCACACACACCACCACCACACACACCATCACCACCACAGCCACACCACCACCACCTTACCAGTACCGCTGATTCAACCCAGTCTGTCAGAAAAAAGTTGTTTCGTACCATTATATTTTTGCTTATTGAGTAAATTTGGAAAGAAAACATAAGGTGAACGTTTATCAGGATATAATTTTCATTCTCTAACATTCTACATCATTTATATTCTATCATAACAAAGTCAACCAGGCAATATTATAATCAGTCATAAATTATCAGTTAAAAAAATTGATACCTACAGAAATAATAGTAAATTTTATCAATGAGTAAATAAATGACAAAAATATATTACTGTATAAAACTATATCCCCTCTCTCTCTCTCTCTCTCTCACACACACTTTCTCTTTCTTTTCCTCTCTCACTTTCTGTCTCTCTTTCTCTCACACACTTTCTCTGGCTCTCTCTTGTCCTCCTCCTCTCTCTCTCTCTCACACTTTCTCTCTTCTCCTCCTCCTCTCTCTCTCTCTCACACTTTGTCTCTCTTGTCCTCTCTCTCACACACTTTCTCTCTTTTCCTCCACCTCTCTGTCTCTTGTTCTCTCTCACACTTTCTGTCTCTCTTGTCCTCTCTCTCTCTCTCTCTCATACTGTCTACGTATTTACACACTTTTAACAAGTGTATTTATCTTACAGTGTTGACATCCTGTGAGGAACGGACAGAAGACTCAACAGCCAAGCCTCACCACACACATTCCCGCCTCACCACATTCACCACAGCCAGGCAGGACTGTGGTGGTGGACTCATACACACACACACAAAACAGGTCAGTTAAGTTGAGTTGCCAGTTAACAAAATTAGATCCTTACCCAGCAAACACAAAGAGGGAGGGCCTCCGGAGGCCCTCCGTATGTCTTATCGGCGGCCCGACGGAAGGGGTACGAGTAGGGCCGCTGGGAATTTGCTCAGAGGCTCCCCGGGCGGGCCCCCTCCCAGCGGCCCGCCGTAGGCATATGACCATTTTGCCGCTGTTATATTAACTGATTGAGGAATATTTATGGTTTACCTTTCTAAGTATATTGCAGATATAGTAATGTTTTAAGGGGTGTTGCAAAACCCCCTTAGCCGATTAATAGACTAATGGGCTGTTCAACCCCTTATAAAAAAATTACTATATAATGCAATATGTTTAGAAAATTTAACCAGAATATTCCAGTATACGATCAAAAGGAGATTGCTAGGATCATAATTGCGACGGACATTGTTTATTTCATAAGTACAAAACATTTTCGTTATTGAGTTTACATGCTGGGGTACGTGAAAACTGAACCCGCGTGAACAGCCATGTAGAAGGATATAGGGTTTGGGGGCGAACAACATAACAACATCCACCCACTCGTGCGTTTTTCCAAGTAACTGATTATTTTCACCCCACAAAACACTTCACTTCACGACCAGCGCCAAGCGCCGTCAAGGAAATTTCCCAAAAAAACGTGTCGTAAATGCAATTATTTATATTATTCAGTCTATTTCGAATAAAGAAGGAGCGAAAACTTGTTATAACTAAGTTCTCATTATGTTATCGACTGTTAAGGGTGACAATTTAGGCCTTTTGTGGGTTTTAAACCCTTTGTAATGGCTATCGACGTCTGGCAGTTTAGTACATTGATGCTGGGAAAAAATTTCAAAAAATATTCTATTCTAAATCATGATCATATTCATTGTTAACTCCATCATCTACATATTCCTTATTAGGTTGTACCATTGAGTATTAATATGTGTTGATAATATGTTTTGGAAATTTTTTGAAATAAGGGAAATATGAACCTTGTGTTTTTCCCGTAATAATCTTCGCCGCGGTTAATCAAATGTTATTTTTATATGATACTAATTACACACCAGACAAACTGATAACCTTTTCCATGTAAACCCCTTCCTTGTACGTATCTCATCTTTTTTTCTTTATCTCTGGGTTTCCTGTAAAGCGGGAAATATTTAAATAACAAAATATAAAATTTTCTATAAATATATAAAAATTTTTTATAAAAATTTTTTAATGCTTAACAGCCTATAATATTTGGTACCGATTTTGGGAATACTATGCATTTTACGGGTTAAAATATAATATGAAAAAATATTTCCCACTTAAAAATACTACCACCCCCGCGGGGCCTCAGGGGGATTAAAGTAAAGTCCCGTGCTTGTCACTACTTTTTTAAATACTACATAAGATTCAATAACTGTTTTTTTAAAAAATGTTTACACATAAAATATTCAATTCTTGAAATTTTTACATTAATTTTAAACTAGAAATTATCCCGTCGAAATACACCAGGGGGCCCCCCGGGAGGCTAACGGAGGTAAATTTCCCCCGGCGGCGCCGTTCGCCGCCCTAGGGCCCTACGTGGGCCCCCCGGTGATGGTTGCGGGGTACCTTCATCAAAACCCAACATGCAATCCTCCCCACACCACACCCCACCCCTAGTAAGAGTGTGTTAGTGCTTATCTTTTAGAAAGGGTGCGTTAGAGGTTTTGGGAAGCGGCGTAAAGCTACACCCACACTAGACATTAGGCGATTTGGTGAGAAAAAGCCGTAAGAAGCCGGTTTTACGCTCTTGCGGCTTCTCTCTCGTTTTCGTCCCCTCGCCAGAACGGCTGAAGTGGGTTCGAGGCTCGCCCGCTCGGCGCTCACAGTGATAATTGAAAACAAAAAACCCACACTGCCCGAATTTTTACCGTCGATAAAAGCCATTAAAAGTTTTACGTACTGGAGCAAATATTGTGAATGGATCACAACACTACCCTTCCTTAATTTTTTTTGCTCCAAAACCAAGGACTTTTTAATAGGGCGGGGTAAAGAGGGGGGGCCCCTACGGACTCATAGGGGCTGGCGGGGGTCGGTTTCCCATTTTTTATTATTTTTTTTTTAAACTGCTGCACCGTGACAGGGTCAGGTATAATGGGGGATTTTTTAAAACTGCCATCATCGCCCGCCAGTGCCCGGATTTTCCGCTTTGGTGGTTTGGGGGCTGATTTATTTTGCTTGGAAGATGGGGGGCTTTTTTTTTCATTCTTGGTTTTTTTGGCATTAAAAAACCCTTCTCTCTCCCCTCTCAGCTTAAATTATGTAGGGGTAATGGACTAAACAAATACTTTTCTAAACTTTATTTTTAGATTTTTTAAAACTGCAAAATATTGCAGCTAAATACTATTGGAGGAGCTAGAAAGAAGGTCACGTTACTCCTATCAAAAAGAGTTAAGTTTAACAATTAAAGACCGTATATTTTAAAAAATTTTCGCTTTTATAGGCTGTCAGGGGTTGTACCCGGAGTGGTATCTTCATTTTTCTTTTCATTTTTCCGTCTGGGGGTACTCCCTCAATGTGGGGCCCCCGCTGCACCCGCCCAGCTCCCGTGTTGCAGGTTCCCTGGTCCGATTTTGAGCCCTTGATCATATGAGTCATATTGGATCATTTTTTCCATTGTCGGGGAAAATACAGCCGTACAAAAAGGCAGCAAAGCCCTTTATTGCCAAGACCCGAACAGACGGGGCCCGACCCTCCTGTAAAAAGGGCCTTTAACTTGGAACAATTTGCCTTATTGCTAAAATTAGGGAAGTTACATTTTTAATCTTGATTTAAAAATTTATTTTTAAATTGCCCCAAAGTAAATTTAAAATTTGTTTCCCCATATCAAAAGCTTTTGCATATGTTAGTAGTTTTAAAAGTATTGAAGTGCTTTTTTTTCTTTTTTTTAAATTTAAAAAGGAAACCTCGTTATCCGCCCTTGGGGGGGGGCGCATGCCGGATAACTCATTTTGCCGTTTTTTGAGATTACTTTTTGGACCCCCCAAAACCCCTTTTTTTTTTTTTCTTTTTTTTTTTTTCTTTTTTCCCATCAAAAGGGAAACGGCCAAGGGCACAAAAAAAAGGTACAAAAAGGCCGCTTAGTTCCCCTCCCTAAAAAGGAAGCGTCAGAGAAAAAAAATAAAAAAGTGGGGTGACCAAATTTTGGGGGAGGTGTCTTTTTACTTTCTTTTAAAAAGATGTAAGTCATGGAAAGTAAAAAAATAGAAACGGAAGAGAGTTCCAGATTTTATAAATAAAAAAAAAAAAAAAAAAAAAAAAAAAAAAAAAGCCTGGGTCGATTAGTGCCGTTGTTTTGAGGCTGCCTTTTTTTTAAAAATCCCGGGTTAAAAACGAGGTTCCCCTGTATTAATTTCCTTTTAATGTTTCTTTTGATTTTCTTTTTATGTATTTTTTTTTTATTGCGTGATTTCGAAGAATTTTTCATTTTTAGAAAATTTGCATAGAACATCTTGTGTAAGTTTTGATAGTAAAACCTTTTTTCTGGAAATAAGATTTTATTTTTTTATTTACTCCCCCTCTCATCCTTCTCCAGGTCTTCTCCTTCATTTTGGGGCGGATAACCTTCTGCAACCGGCACATACTACCTGAAACATAGACTGGTTACATTGAAATTTAAAACCTTGCCATGAAAAAAATAGAGACAGCAGCATTATGAGTTTTGTTCATACTACAATAGTCTGTTCATAGTTTCACCCTAATTTTCCGATATTTGCCACCTTTATAGATAAAAGTAAATATCGGAAATGCAAATAAAATAAAAAATATGTTTTTGATGTATGTCCTTTTTAGAAGTTTTATAAGGACAAGTAAAAAATTAAAACAGAAAAATAATCCAAATATAAACAAAAAAAAAAATTTTTAAAACCCCAGATTTTGCCAAAGGGCCCGTGTAAAACTATTGGGCATAAATTTCAACCAAAATAGCCAGTAAAAAACGATTAACTTTATATTTAACAAATACAAATTTTTCATAATAGGTTTCATAATTTTGTTTTTCCCATTGCAAAACCTTTGACCTAATCCTCTTAATGTCACAACCGAAATATTTGGGATATACACTGATGCTCCTGTAGTACTTTTTCAAAGTTTATGTATACAAACCCTCCTTTTACGACCTTAATTTAGATAACAATACGGGTTCAAAACTTTTTCTGCCGTCCCCGGGATATCGTGCTTTTACCAAATAAGTTCAGTAACTTGTCGGGGTTCGATTTTTTTTAATTGCCTTGTATTGTGTAGTATTTTTGATGGCTGCATGTAGTAGTATAGAACTTTCGTCAATGTAACGGACAAAATTTACGATAACGGAATTAGTCGGGAAAAAGGAATTCACCTCAATAAAAGCCACAATTTTTTATTCGAAAAATTCGGATCACTCGGAATTTTTAATCCCGCATCCCTTTTCCCCAAATTTTTCGTCAAAACGAGGGTTTACTGTACATCATTTACACCATTAATTTTAGTATGTCAACATAAAAATCAGGTAACCAAAAAAAACCCCTTAACCCTTTTTATAACATACTAAATTTAAACCCAAAAAAAAACAGAATACAACATATAAAAATATATTATATATTATATAATTATTTTATTATATATTAATATATTATATATATATGGTAAAACTTTAAAAACAAGGGGTCCACCCCCCTTTTTCTCTTTTATTATAGTAACAAGCTTTGGGGACATGGGGGTTATCGGGGTTTTTTGGGGGGGGGCACACACATAAGGGAAAAAAAGGCCCCCACAAAAAAAACCATAAATAGGGGAAATTTCCCTAGTTCTAGCTTTATCGGGGGCCCTATTTTCCCTTTTAAAATTTGTGCTCCCCCCCCCCCAAAAAATCCGGGTTTTCCCCTTGTCCCCCCGCTTGTTGCTATAAAAAAGAAGAAAATAGGAGGTTAGCCTTTTTTCTAAGATGACAAAACTCTACGACCTAACCTAGCACCCCCCCTCGAGCCCCTCGGGGTGCCCTAACCTAACCAACCTAACCTGACCAACTGCTAAACCCAACCCCACGGGGGTTGTTTTCTCAAAAACCCGAAATTTATATCGGCCATGTAGGCAAAGTAAGATCGGCACTCTTAAAAACAAACAGATGTGTTAAGGACGTAAGTATAAAAACTAGAGCCAACATTTTGGGGCATTACCCTGGAGCCCTTGTTCTTAAAATTTTCCCTAAGCAATCTGCATTTCCACAAAACCTATCAGCACCCCTACCACACATTAATTTTTTTCATGCCCCTCAACAGTAATGGCTGCATACTTAAGATATCTTGCAATTTTTTTTGGTGGGAATTTGGATATGGTGAAGGTTTTGTACTTCGCCCCGTCGGCGAGAGTTCCAACTTTTCACTTCTCAACAAGTGTGAGAGATCTCTGAACCAAAATTTGGGGCAAAAGAATCAGCGGAAAAACGTTTCCGGCTGCTTTTGATAGCATAAATTAGTAAAATTAGAAAAAAAAACCCTCTTTTGTTAATTTAAAGCTCGAAAAGTTATTTTTACCAGACGACGTTTTTCCATCACCCTGTCATTCCATTTTTGCTCTATTTGTGGGCCGATAGTTTTAAACCCTGCTATAAATTACAAATAGGGTAATTTTTGCCTATAATCAGCGAAATTTACCAAAAAATACTACGTCGCGGTAGGGCTATCGTCACCTAAAGCAGATCATTTTTTTACCTGTTTTAAATTTTTCCCTTTGGGGTCATTAACTTTTATATTTTTGTTCGTGGGGCTTAAGGTATGCCTTCTTCTGATGTACATCTATGTGTTACTTTGTTCTGTTACTGTAATTTCGTATTCTACGAGATACTCACTGTCTGAGAAAACTCTGCCCGTCCCGCCCTATTTGTTTTTTATCTCTGACGTCACGGCCAAGCGCAAAAGCCTGGGAAGCGAGCCCTGGCTCTCGCTTCTTCCCTTCTTCCCGGGTTGACCACTGGGCCAATTTCCCTAAAACCCCGGGTTCTTAAAAGTCCCCGCCATAACAGAAAAAGAAAACTGCAAGAAGCCGGCTTCTTAGGCTTCTTCCCAAAAATTTGCCCCATTATGTAGCCGTTATAAAAATACACCTGGGCCTGGCAGTATTTCCCCACGTCACATGATGGGGGAAATTTTACCAAATCAAAACCTTTTGGCTGACTTGTACCAGAAAGAGGGGGTTTGGTGGTGGTGGTGTGGTGTGTGGGGGGGTGGTGGTGGGGGGGTGTTGGGGGTTGGTGGGGGCCCTGGGGTGGTGGTGGTTGAGGTGGTGGCTGGGGTGGTGATGTCTTCGGGCCGGGTTTCCCCCAACAGCCCCGCTTTTTAGGGCCGCCGCGCCGTAACCCCCCTTTACAGTGACGTACCATCATCACCGTGGGGCTGTAGTGGTAAACCGGGCCCTTTTTAGGGGTCAAAATGAAACCCACTGGCCCTTTGTACAAGATGACCTTGATGACCTCAAAAAGGTGTTGCGGGGTCATTCACAAGCCAGGGGGAAAAGGTGAGAGGAGGGGAGAAACTGTTTTTTTCTGTAAAACACTTCCACCACGTAATTATGTGCTCTTCTAGGGTAAGACCGTTGTTATTTTAGTAACCCTAAAAACAAATTTTAAATAGATAAACCCTTTTTTAGAGCTAGTCAAGATTTTTATATTTTTGGATATTTTTTTTTATATTTTGTTTTTTAAACACTTCTAAAAAAAAAAAATTATGAATTTTTTTTTTAGTATTTTTTTATAGATTTTTTTAGATCCCTAGGAAATAAATTTTTTCCCTAAAATGTATTTAGAAAGAAAAAAAAAAACATTGGGGTTTTGATTAGTAAGCATAAATACTTAGAAGACCACCCGGGGGGGATTAGGAAAAAGGGAAATCATGAGAAGAACTTAAAACCGCTTGCCTTTGTGTATTTGTTTAGACGTATTATTGCCGTTTTAACAGTACATCTAGAGTGAAAACCTGTGTCCTTACATACACAATCCATCATTGGGGGGCCGCGCGCCTGCCCCCCTACGACGCCACCCCCGGGGGGTCCCCCCAACGCGCGGGGTCCCCAGCAGGCTGCCTTCACAAAAAACCAAGCATCCCCATGAAAGGTCCCTTTCCCCACCCCGCACCCCCATGGGGCTCCTTCCCACCCCAAAGCGTCCCCATGAAAGCTGCCTTCCCATCCCAAAGCAGTCCCCTGCACGCCCCCTTCCCCACACCAACCCGCTCTCGACGGGCACATCAACTTGCCCCACCCACGGCCTTTTTGGGCCCCCCCTTGGCCCTTCCCCCCGGATTGTCTCTTACAGATAAAACCCCCGAGGGGAAGGATGGGTTTCGGGGTAGCTTCCACATCCCCATTTAGCCCAATTTGGGCGCTGAGGGGATTTTCCGGAAAAGGGGGCCTCGATTCAGTTCTCAGGGGTGAAACCGCTGGTTTGACATTTAATATCCCAGCAAACCCCCCGTGATTCTGCGAAGACACTTTTTAAACCAAAGGCATTGACCCCCCTCTTCAAGTCGCTTTTTGGTGCCCCGTTTTCAAAAACCATAAAGAAAGGGAAAAAGGGATAAAAAGGGCCACTTAAAGACCCGAGGAGGAGGGGGGAGTTGTATATGAAGTTAATGAGATTGTCTGAATATATAAGCCCCCCCCCCCCTCTCTCCCCCTCTCCTCCCACAGAAACCGTATATTAACACCACAACCTAAAACACCCCTTTGCCCAACGAAATCATGCTAGCGTTTCCCCAGGACAGTATACCCTTTGTACAATGTACATTATGTTTTTTACGCAAAATAAACTTGCCCCCAACAATTACTTTGTCTTTAATCTTTTCCAATAAACCCTGTCCCCGGGAAGCTGCCAGGCTTTTTCCCAACTTGATAAACTAAAAACCTCAATTTTTTGGCCTCACTATACAGAAATTTTTATTTGTTTATTATTTTAAAATTTGTATTACTATTATAGTTATAAAATATATTGAATTAACTTTTTTTGATTCTTAACCCCAAAGTTTGATTTTTTTTGATAGCATTAATGATAGCTTTTTTTTTTGCCCTTAAAAACGCCCTCACCCCTTTGTACTACACTCTATACTTTAAAAAGCAATGAGGGAATAAACCGCTCGAAAATTTAACTCATTTTTTGGGAATTTCCCTAAATATAGGAAACTCATCAAATATTGAATTTTCATAAAAGTTTTTTTTTCATGAATCTAGGGTTTCAGAAAATATCTTTTTAAATATTTTGACTATTTTTTTAAAAAACTGATCCTCTTTTAAATTTCTATAGCAGTTTTTTTAAACCTGTAGACCACCAGGGTTTACGAAAACCTTACACCTGGGGGAAACCAGACAGCTCCCCCAATAATAAAGGTTATTTAAAAGGGAAAGGCTGGAACTATATTTTTAAATAATTATTTTGTCTGCCCAACAATTGCCCTAAACCAAAAAAAAATATCGCTTTTTGGGTTTTTTTTTAATAGAAAAAAAGTTTTCTTATTTTTTTTTTTTAATAAAAAATACCGTACCATGCCGACCTTTACCCCTTAAACTTAATAATATTGTTTTTTGCCCGGGGGGGACCAGAAAAATTTTATAAAATCTAAAAAGGGTTTACAAAGCACTAAAAATTTAAAAACACGGGTTTCTATGCATTACTATAACAACTGTCCATCCCACTAGAACAAAACATACTTTTTCTCCTGCTCTCCCCTGTGGGCATGGTTTGTGAATGACCCTGAAACCCACCTTAGAGATCCCCAGAGATATCTTGAAAAGGCCCAGTGTTGCATTTTACCCCTAAAGGCCGGTCACCAACAGCCACCCCCAGGGGTGATGATGGTGAGTCACTGTTGGGGGGTTTAAAACGGCAGGGGCCCGGCCGTACAACCCGGTTTGGGGGGGAAACCCGGGGCCTTAAGACACCCCCAATTTCTTCAGGGGCCATAAACTCCTTCATGCCACCACAAACTGTCATAGGAACAAAATTTTGATAATAAAAAACATGAAAATCTCAGTGCAATATAAATATCCAAGTAAAAAAATTCCCCAAGTGAAGTAAGGTAATTAGTGGTGGGGAATGTTGGTATGGGAATAACACTTTAACCCCTTCAGGCCCAGATTTTTCCCTTTTTGTTTTAAAAAAAATGTTGTTCTTGAGCTATAAAATAACAAAAAGTCACTAAATATATAAAATGAGTTAGGGGAAAAGGATCTAAACAGGCCATAGCTATAAAATATTGCTTATAGTCACTACAAATTGTCTAATGGTCCCCAAAATTTTACAAGGGAAAATTTACGTTCTGGGCCTCAAGGGTTTTAATTTCTTGTTTTTATATGGGGACAACCTTTTTAAAGGGTGGTGGTGTCCCAGGGGAAACCCAACACTAAAAAATAAAGTTAAAAAAACCTGAACAAAAACACACATGTATGTTATTTATGAAAAAAAAAAAAAAAAAAAAAAAAAAAAAAAAAAATATTGGTCAGTTTTTATATCATTTTCTGGTCATTTTTTTTTTAAAAAAACTGAAAAATTTTTAAAAAAAAACAAAAAATTTTTAAAAATTTTAAAACTTTTTATAAAATAATAAAAAAAAATTTGCTATGCCCCAGGTCCAAGCCAGCTGACAATACTTCACCCCCCCCACCACCCCCCACCCTGTCATCCCCCTCACACTCTTCTTAAAATGCTAAGGAAAAGGGCCAAAACTATAACACTGACATATAACCTAACCCCCCAACCCATTAGAAAGGGCCAAAGGGCCCGCCACCAAAACATGTTTAAAACTCGTCCACCACCACCCCCACCCTTGCCACACTCCTGCCCCACAAAATGTAACACTCTGTTTCCCTCACCACCCCCACCCCTTGCCCCCCCTCCCCGCCAAACAACAAAGTAACCTCTGTCCACCACCAAACCCCCACCCATTGCCACACTCCTACCACCACACATGTAACCCCCTGTCCACCCCCACCACCACCCTTGCCCCCAAATCCTGCCCCCACCATGTAAAACTCTGTCCCCCACCACCCCCAAAAACCCATTTCCCCCACTCCTGCCCCACACATGTAACACTTTTGCCACCACCACCACCACCCCTTGCCCCCCCTGCCCCCACACATGAACCCCTCTGTCCACCCCCCACCCCCCATTACCACACTCCTGCCAAACCCCACATGTAACCCTCTGTCCCCACCCATTGCCCACACTCCTGCCCCCCACCATGTAAAAACTCTGTCCCCCCACCCCCCACCACCCATTGCCACAATCCTGCCCCCAAAAAATGTAAACACTCTGTCCACCCCACCCCCCACCACCCCTTCCCACACTCCTTTCCCCCACACAAAGTAACACTCCGCCACCCCCAAAACCCCCCATTGCCACACGCCTGCCACCCACATGTAACACTCTGTCCACCCCCACCAACCCCTTTTTCCACACTCCTGCCACCAACATGTAACATCTGTCCACCACCCATTGCCACACTCCTGCCCCACACATTAAAAACTCTGTCCCCCACCCCAACCCCCCCCCCACCCCCTTTCCCCCCAAACCCCCCCCCCCCGCCCCCACCCCCCCACATGTAACCTCTGTCCCCCAAACCCCCCCACCACCCATTGCCACACTCCTGCCAACCCCACATGTAACCCTGTTCCCCACCACCACCACCCATTTCCACACTCCGGCCCCCACACATGTAACACTCTGTCCATCCCCAACCACCACCACCCCCATTGTCACACTCCTGCCAACCACACATGTAACCCCTCTGTCCACCACCCCCCATCCCTTCCCCCACCCTGCCCCCCACACAGTAACCCCTCTGTCCATCAACCCCCCCCAAACCCCTTGCCACACCTGGGCCCCCCACCCTGTAAAACTGTCCACCACCCCCACCCACCCCTTGCCACACTCCTGCCCCACACAAGGGGAAAAACTCTGGGCCCCCCCACCACCACCACCATTGGCACACTCCTCCCCCCAAAACATGGGAAACACTCTGTCCCCCACCCCCCCACCCCCACCCCTTGCCACATCCCGCCCCCCACACATGTAACACTCTGTCCAACCCCCACCACCACCACCACCCATTGCCCCCACTCCTGCCACCACACATGTTTAAATTTGTCCACCACCCCTTGGGGACCCCCTCCTGCCACCACCCCATGTAAAACCCCTGTTTCCCCCACCACCTCACCCCTTTCCACACTCCTACCCCCACACTGTAACACTCCCGTCCACCACCACCACCACCCATTGCCCCCACTCCTCCCCACACATGTAAAAAACCCCCCCCCCCCCCCACCCGCACCACCCATTGGCCACACTCCCCACCCCCACCCATGTAAAACTCTGTCCCCCACCACCACCACCCATTTCCCCCACTCCTGCCACCAAAAATGTAACACTCTTTCCACCCCCAACCCCCCACCCCTTTCCACCAAAACCCACCACCCCCAATGTAAAACTCTGTCCACCACCACCAAAAGCCATTGCCACACTCCTGCCACCACCCATTAACCCCTTGTCCACCACCAAACCCCCACCCATTTCCACCTCCTACCACCACACCACCCATTTTCCACACTCCTACCCAAACCCCAAAATGTAACACTCTGGCCACCACCACCACCACCCCCACCCATTGCCACACTCCACCCACCAACATTTTAACACCCCTGTCCACCACCAGCACCACCCCTTGCCAAAACTCCTACCACCACACATGTAAAACTCTGTCCACCACCACCCCCCCCATTGCCACCCCTCCTGCCCCCCACAAGTAACACTCTGTCCACCACCCAAACCCCCACCCCTTGCCACACTCCTACCCCCACATAAACACTCTGTCCCCCCACCACCCCCGCCATTGCCACAATCCTGCCAAACCAAAACCCTGTAACACCTGTTTTCCCCCACCACCCAAAACCCCATTGCCACCTCCCGCCACCCACAATTTTAACACTCTGTCCACCCCCCACCCCCACCCATTGCCACAAATTCCCACCACCAAAAATGGGAACACTCTGTCCAAAACCACCCCCCCACCCATTGCCACACTCCTATCACCACACAGTAACACTCCCTTTTCCCCCAAAACCCTTTCCACAATCCCAAAACCACACATGTTTTCACTCTGTCCCCACCACCACCACCCATTGCCACCTCCATAAAACCACACATGTAAACACTCTGTCCCCCCACCACCCCCACCCCTTTTCCACACTCCTAATTAAAAACACATGTAACACTCTGTCCACCACCACCACCACCCACCCATTGCCACACGCCTACCACCACACATGTAAACACCCTTTTCCCCGGCCCCTTGCCACCGCCACCAAAAACACTTGTCCACCAAAAACACCCCCCTCAAAAAATGGATCTTCATGTGTCTGGCAATATCACCCTTTGTCTTTGAAAACTTTTTTCCCAAAAACCCCATTTTTAAATCCTTCAAACCCCTGGTCTCAAGGGTGTTGGGGGTGAGGGTTTTGAAGTTTTTTAGTAAAAACTTTTTCCCCCCACCTTCCCCGACCTTGATATTTTTTTAAAAACCATGTGTGTCCCCCGGGGGTGTGTGGTGGGGGGGAAAAAACTTTTTTTTTAAAAGGAAAACTTTTTCCCCCCACGCAGACATGATGATTTTTAAAAAACCCTTTGGGGTCGGGGTGTTGGAGAGGTTAGCCTTATCACTTTAAAACTTTTCCCGCCCCTCTAACCCCTTCATGATTTTTTTAAAACCACTGTGTGGGGCAGGGTTGTGGTGGTGGGTTAGACTTTTGAGTTTTTAAAAATTTTTTCCCCCCTCCAGACAATGATGATTTTTTTAAAACCACTGTGTGTCAGGGTGTGTGTGGTGAGGTTAGCTGGTGAGTAAATCCTTTTTCCCCCACTTTACACATTCATGATTTTTAAAACCCCGGGTTTTCAGGGTGTGGTGGTGAGGCTAACTTGTTAGTAAACTTTTCCCCCACTTACACATTCATGAATTTTTTTAAAACCACTGATTCCTCAGGTTTATAAAGTGCCCCATGTGAATCTTCACGTGCCGGGCAATATCACCCCCTTTTTCTTGAAAAAACTTGGGCCCCAAAAAAATAAAATTTGAACTCCCTTTAAAACAGGGGGTGTCAGGGTGTGGGGTGGTGAGGGTAGACTGCTGAGAAAACCTTTTTTCCCACACTCCCCGACATTTTATATTTCTTAACACCACTGTGTCTCAAGGGGTGTGTGGTGAGGGTTTGAGTTCTTAGTTTAAAACTTTTCCCACACTCTAACATTTTATTTTTTAAAACCACGTGTGTCAGGGTGTTTTGGGGGGTGAGGTGAGACTTCTGAGGAAATTTTTTTCCCACACTTCAGACATTGATATTTCTTTAAAACCCCTGTGTCCCCTGGCGTGTTGGGTGAGGGTAGAATGGGCCCAGTAAAAACTTTTTCCCCACTCCTGACATTTATATTTCTAACACCACTGTGTCTCAAAGGGGGTTGGGGGTGAGGGCAGCTTCTGAGTAAAATTTTTTTTCCCCCCCTCCAGGGCATTTTGATTTTTAAAAAACCCCCTGTGTTTTTGGGTGTGGGTGAGGCAGACTTCTGAGTAAATTTTTTCCCACACTCCTGACATTGATATTTCTTAACACCACTGTGTCTCAAGGCGTGTGTGGTGAGGTCAGATTCTGAGTAAATTTTTTCCCACACTCTACACATCCATAATCCTTGACGCCACTGTGGGTCAGGAAATGTCTCTCAAGCAGACTCTTGCATCTGAATGATTTACTACATTGTGAGCAACAAAACTGCCTCTCTCCTTCTTGGCCTGAGCTGCCTGCCTCCAGGTGATTCTTGCCATCCCTCCTGTGCCTCCCCACAGCTGAGGCAGACTGCTGCTGCTGCTCCCGGCCACTGATGGTGCTGCTGCCTCCTGCCACAGCCTCCAGCGCAGCAATACTCGCGGCAGAACACATGGTGGCCGGTCCTGCAGGAAACTTTAGGGATGCCGGCGCGAGACGCCTTAGTGTGCAGCAGAACACCCAGCTGGGACTGTGATCTCAGCACCTGCAACAGTGGTCACAGTCAGGCAGGGCATATAGTATGGTACGGTACGGTAATATTTTTCGTAATTCGTACCTCAGATAAATACAGTACCGTAATTCCGTTCCGTACCTGAATATTTGTATCGTACCGTACTAGTACAGGCCTCTTCCATTTGCGACATTTCAGGAACCAGTTCACGGAACCCAAGAGTTCAGGCGTTCCATTTGCGCACGAAAACCTGGGTCCGAGGCAAAGCGCGTAGTGACCAGCAAAACCCTTGAACTTTCTCTACTCACATTGAGAGGTGGGTAGCTTGGGTAGTTTTCAGTTCATAACAAACAATGGTCGCCTTGGGCCCTATTTCTCTTATCGTGAAGGGTTTTCCGCATGCACGAGTCGGAGAGGATGTCAGACAGCATAAAAGAGGCATACATGGCTGGACCTTGGCTGATGGGGGCCATGCGTTCCGCGATCTTAAACGTGATATGATCCCTTCACATAGCAGCTAGCTGAGTTATATCTTTCGTTATCTCTCTCTCTTCTCGTTATCTCTCTCTCTCTCTCTCTCTCTCTCTCTCCTCTCCTCTCTCGTTATCTCTCTCTCGTTATCTCTCTCTCTCTCGGTATCTCTCTCTCTCCCTCTCTCTCTCTCGTTATCTCTCTCTCTTAAATTGCCTCGCCAGCTGAGTATGTTTGTAAACAAAAAAAACGGGGTTTTGCGTTTCATTTGTGACACGCGAACCCAACCCTGAACCCAGAACCCAACCCTGAACTGAAAGAACTGGTTCATGCAACTTGGGCACAAATGGAAGAGGCCTTACAATTATTTTCCGTACCGTAATTTCGAACTATTTTTCGTACCCAAAAACATTTGACTTTCATAAACAAAATCAATAATTGACAAAATTAACAATAATTTTCCATTGTGATTAATATACACATACTTTTACAGGTACATACAACACACAGTAACTTCTACCCATTTATCTCTATATACTACATACATGTCAGTTACCTCTTATACCCGAGACTTTCAAATCATTAACTATATATATACTATATATTATATATATATATATATATATATATATATATATATTATATATATATATATATATATATAATATAATATATATATATATATATATATATATATATATATATATAGTTATATATATATACACACACAAAGTCAAACGTCGGTTTTCGAACTTAATTTGTTCCCAAAAGTTGTTCTACCGAATTGTTCTAAAACTGAAATACATTTTTCCATAAGAAACAATATAAAATGGATTAATCCGTTCGTTCTCTAAAATAGACCTTTTTTTACAAAAAGGAAAATTAAACTAACCTAACCCCCCCCCCCTCCCATTTTGACTCGCTCACTAACCTAATCTAACCTAATCCCACGCTTTAACCTCCTAACTAAAGCCAAATCTGCATTAAATAAGTGTCCGGGGTAAGGGAAGAACAAGAGACGATGCAGGTCACAAGAGGAAGAGTGAGGCGCTCGTAAACCCTTGTCTCTCTCCTCCCTATAAACAACATGTCATTATCTCCAAAAGTAATGATTTGAGACGGAAGCCCATAGAGAATGTTTCCTAGAATCCAATAAAGTAAACAGAAATCAAACTCCCAATGGACCCATTTACTCACACCTAAAACACGGAGTATTATAAAGCTTTGGGTGCAATATAGGCTACATATCACTGTACTCATATTCTTTTTGCTGAGAAATGCACCATAAATGAAATATATGGCCTTTTTGGGGCCAAAATATCACAACACGGCGGAACGCGCTGTGATTGGTTGTGACGTAGTAACTGCAGACTCAGATCTCGCCTGATCAGCTGATCGGCTTGTTTTGGCTCAGCAAACCGCAAATTATAGTTTTATTTTACTAACCTAACTAACTTGCATTACCCCTACTACCGCAAGATGACCAGTAATCCTCCTTCAAGTGATGTAGTAGGTATTCACTGTGTTTGTGAATATGTAAGTTGTAGTTTATAAGGAAAAAGTGGATAGACAGAGCAAAGTGGCCCGTGACACCAGACAAGTGATGACTTCTGGGATCGGCATTCCTTATAGGGAGCTTAAATGAACCTGCAATGACATGTACAGCTAGACAGATAGACGAACTCATAGAGGAACAGGTATAAATGTATGGTTAGTAAAGGTTGTAGTGGTGAGTAGAGTGACGAAGGGTGTATGTTTTGCTTATGTGGGGAAAGAAAGCCATACATTTCTACCTGTTCCTCTATGAGTTCGTCTATCTGTCTAGCTTTACATGTCATTGCAGGTTCATTTAAGCTCCCTATAAGGAATGCCGATCCCAGAAGTCGTCACTTGTCACGGGCCACTTATCTCTGTCTATCCACTTTTTCCTTATAAACTACAACTTACATATTCACAAACACAGTGAATACCTACTACATCACTTGAAGGAGGATTACTGGTCATCTTGCGGTAGTAGGGGTAATGCAAGTTGGTGTATTAGTAGGTAGTACATAATAGTAGCGGCCGCTTTACAGCTGTTTTGCTCTGTTGTCTAAGCTAGTGACGTCACAACATGGCGCCAGTCGTTTTAGAGCGTATACATTTTCCTGTACTTAAATTGGCTGTATCATCAAAAATACTGTTCACATAGAAAAATCAACATCACTGCCCAACTATATGAGGCTTGAAGATGTCAAATCAATCCTTACCTCAAGTAGAGTAAATGGGTCCATTGTGTACCGTAGATAAACACTTTAGTCGCCAGCTGCAATAAAGTCCCAAGCGACAAATATTATGAATTATAGCATCACTACTAATGTGTCTGTGCCACTGATGATGATACATAGTAGTTTATAACATGACTATAATCTACTCTGTTTCAGTGTTGTTTAATGCTTTGTATCTGCAAGTATAGACGGTTTCAAATTTCGCTACTCGTTTTTTTTCCGGGCGACGACTACGGCGGAAGGACACTCAGATCATACCTTAGTGTTGGTTGCCACTCTGGTGATATTTTGTAATTTGTTCATTTATAGCCATACTATGACACAGATGAAGACACAAAATGACACAGACTCTCCAGATAGCTCCTTCTAACCTTTCTGAAATCATGGATGTAGAAATGTAAGTATAAACGCCACCACACGTCTGTAAATCGAAAAAAAGTTGTCCTGGCGACTGTACTGTTCTCTACGGTAGGGAGTTTCGGTCCAAGTGTAAAATAATACCGAAATAATGCACAACACAAGAAAAATTGTCAAAATCAAAGAGCAGTTCATAGCGGTTGTCTACTAAGTGACGGCCGCGGCGTGACTGACGCCAGTGACGCGCACAGTTGCCGAGTAGCTTGTTCGGCAACCGAGTTATCGTACGGCAACCGGTGCAATTATGAGTTTGAAATTCTGTTCGTGAACCGAATTGTTCGAAAAGGGAGACGTTCCAAACCCGAGGTTTGACTGTATATATAAATATCTATATAAATCTATCTATCTATCATATTATATAGTATATAATATATATATATAATATATATATATATATATATATATATATATATATATATTACCTAACTTAATTAATGAATGAGTAATGCAGCCGAGCCCCACGCCACCTTCAATCAATCAATCAACCTAAAATCATCAATCGGGTAATTTCCCGATTGATGATGTTATTTATTTAGTTACGCTAATTTATGCATGGTGCTAACTCTTTACCAGAAAACGAAATACATAAGTGAATAAATAACATAATTCAATCGGGAAAATTACCCAATTGATGATGTTTTTTATTTAGTTTACGGTAATGTATGTAATTTCCCCGGGTTGATGAGTTTTTTTATTACTTATAAATTTGTTTTTGATAAATGATTTTAGCCCCAGCTAAATTGCGTAACTAAAATAAAAAAATACAATCGGGAAAAATTTACCCGACTGAGATTTTATTTTTTTTAGTTAACGGTTTTTTTGCATGGTTGTAATTCTTTTATCAGCAACGAAATATATCAAGGGAAAGTAATAAAAATTGCGTTTCTTTATATGTTCAGGTAAATGTACTCCCCAAATTTTTTAAATGGGAAGGTTGAAGTGAATAATAGGTTCAGCATATTTTTTCATTTCCAAGGCTTTTTTTTAGCGTTTTTTACGTTTTTTTTTTTGAAATTTATAGAAAAACTTTTACAAGATAACTTTTAAAAATAGCATTTTATAAAATGTATAAATACGTTTTGCCAAACGAGCGAGGGGAGGAGGAGCGCGGGAGAGACTGAGGGTGATGCGTACGGCCCATCGCTCAGGCCTTTTTATAGAAGGCCGTGGGGGACCGGCGGGGGTAGTGGGGGATATGGGCCCCACCGCGGGGCCTGGCCCCCTCCACCCACGGGACCACACAAGTGGGCCGACTATAACCTAACCTGGGGCGTTGGTGGGGGAAGCCTAACCCAAAGGGGCCCGGGTAACTGCAAAAGATGCATTTCCGACGATTTGGGTTTTTGACAATCATTTTTAACACATCAAACCATTAGGAAAAAGAGTACTTTAACCCCGCACCAAGGGACTGGTTGAAAGTACCAAAAAATACTGTCATGATAATATAAAAAACCTACAATAAAACACATAATACCAGCACATCAAAATCTAATGAATAAGTTATCTCAAAACAATATTGGTCCCGGGGACCAAAATATACGCGGCTCAAATCACTGCTTTGACATAAGAAATAAGAAAGAAAAGAAGGAAGCTACAAGAGGGGGCGAGACTTTAAGAGGTAGTTCCTGTTACAATAAATAATAAATTTAAAAAAATACTAAAATAAAAACAACATCAACTTTACGCCACCTGAAGGGGTGACAGGGAGTTTTACACAATTTGTTTGTACCCCGGTTTTGTTATTTTTTCGTACACTGATTTTTAGTTTTTTTTGTACATACCTGGCGTCGAATCGTAAAAACTAGTAATTTAAATTCAACTTGAGCTGAGAGTACGAAAAAGGGGTAGCTTTCATATAGAACCGAAAAACTTTTTTTTTTTGTACGAATCTATCTTACTAAACAATTGTGTACGAAGACTGCACCCCTGAAGGGTTTCGGTCAGTAAAGCAGAGAGATATAAAACATAAGAAATAAGGAAGCTAAAGAGGTGGGGGAACCTACACGTGGTGTTCCTGTTTTTAACACTACACACCCCCTTTTTTCCCCATCCATGAAATTTTTCCACTCCCTTTTAAAGACCCAATAGACTCCGCATGAAACCCGACGACGGCCATTCAAATTCACCACCCCATTTTTTGAAACCCGTTATCCCTATTTCCTTTTAAAATCAGGTTTTTCCCGCTGAATCATTCTTTTGTTCTACCCTTTTTAAAGCCATAAGAACTTTTCCCACATCACCCTTTTTTGATTTAAAATTAAGTAAATGCGTGCAACCACATAGGTTTGGAGTTCGGGGGTTGTAAAAAAAACCCTAGAAAGGGGGTAATGGATTGGATTTTTCTGAGTCCAGAGACTGTGAAACCCAGATCTCACCAAAAAATATGACCGGAGGTCGAGAAAAACCCCCCCCCCCCCCCCCTCCCGCTAAGAAGTTAGGTACAATTTTGCTAGCTTACCGAGGGGGGGGTCTAGGGGGGCTGTTAAGAGGTTAAGTTAGATTATCGGGGGCTCGAGGGGGGCGGAACTCCCCCGCAAAGAGGTTAGTTTAGATTTGATGAGGCGGAGGTTAGGTTAGATTATTGGGGGCAAGTGGTGACGTCACAGGGTGAACACCGAGAGTACTTTCCGCACCCAGACATCATGACGGCGTAAATAGCGGCTTAAATGAATGAACAAACCTTCCAATAAATCAAGAAACATAAAACCTAACACGCTAGTTAGCCACAGCCAAAGACTACTCTATACAGTATACAGTAGTCTTTGCCACAGCCAAGGCACACAGAGGTTGTAACCCCTGTCACCTTCCTCACACACGCCAGCTGGCTATTTCCCCCTCTCACTCCTTCCTCACACCCTCCCCGCCCTCCTCACACACCCCCACACCTTCCCACACACACTCACTCACCGCGGCCACCAAGGCGTGCTCTAGGGTGACCTATTGTCATTTGTCACGCTAAAACAAGGCTGCAGATCACGTTGCCAGGCCAGCTTTGTTGTGGTCCGCTGCCTTCCTCTTCTCAGTTCAGTTCAGTTGTTGGTCGGGAGTCAGGCCTTTTTCAACGGCACTCCCTGACGTGTTTCTTCTTGCTGTCTGGGTCTTTAATTTGTTTTCTTCTCTTATTCTATCTTATTAGTTTCTTTCTTTTTCTTTCTTCTTATTTTCTCTGGTCATCCAAAAACTGTTGATTGTTCTTTTTGCTTCTTCCACATTCACCTCTCCGAACAAATACTCCCCCACTATATCCTCTTCCTCCTCTAAGTAAGGTTGTTGTAGCCTCACACTTTCTTTGTTTCATTACTGTAGGCTGGCACCATAACAGAAAATGTTTAAGTCCTCCTTTTCCGCCACATAAATCCAAGTTATTCTCTCCCGAGACCTCCTTCAATCTTCTTGTGGCCTTTGGGACCGCACGCTGATTGGCTGGCTGTCTTCTTCTTCTGTGTCCTGTTCCTGCACGCGATTGGCTGGAGGGTCGAGCCTCTCGCAAGTGGAACTCTACCTCCTCTATGTGGTATATGTAGTCCAATACTGTTACTGAATCTCTACTTGTATATTACATAACTATCAGGTGACATATAAATTACACTTTTCCTAATATCATAATACTTGTAGGCAAATATCTATAAAGAAAAACTATATAACAAAGAAAACTTCTTTTAAAGGTTTAAACAATCAATACCAAAAGGAACTCTATATCTTTTTCCTTTACATTTTAACACTTAGCGCCACTGCATTAATGTCGCCCAGGCCATATGTTACCTAACTTACTTCTACCAGATATAAAATTTACTCGCACCTGCATAATGTCTCACCACCATATGTTATACACTTACTCTTGACCGTTAATAACACTTTAGTCCACTCACAATGTCGCCACCGCCATGGTACCTTTTTCTGTTACCGCAGATAACACTTTAGTCCACCTGCACTAATGTTGCCAGCCGCCATATTATACTAACACTATACTTACTCTTGACACTCCCTTAGGGTGATTGGCCGCGGCGGGTCATCTTTTGCCCCCCCTTCTCACAGGTACAGGGAGTTCGTACACAAGTCATTTATCAGGTTTTGTTTGTTGTGTTCGTACACTGATTGGTTTTTCGGTACCGGGAGTCGTTTCGTAATCTAGTAATCAAGTTCAACTCTGAGCTGAGGTGTTGAACAAAGGGACTATTGTTGCATATAGATTGCGAAACAATTTTGAGCGTCAACGATGGTGGTAGCGAATAGCGTTGAACGGACAAACAAATAAAACCCAATTCAAAAGAACGTTTAAAAAAACCGCAATATTAAAGAAACAATATTAAAAATCGCTATTAAAACTCATAAAAAACTAATATAAAAACTCAAATTAAAAAAAATATTATAAAACCTCAATATAAAAACTCAATATTGAAAAAATTTTTAAAAAAAATTATTAAATAAAAAATCGATTAAAACTATATAAAAAACCTAATATTAAAAAATCTCAATATTAAAAACGTCATATTAAAAATTAATATAAAAAACACCAATATAAAAAACTCAATATTAAAAAAACCATATTAATAAAACTCAATATTAAAAAACAGTCAATTAAAAAATACTCAATATAAAAGAATCAAATTAAATAATCAATATTAAAAAACTCAATAGTATTAAAAAACTATATTAAAAAACTCAATATTAAAAAAACTCAATATTAAAAAAATCTAAATAAAAAAAATTCAAATAAACATCAATATTAAAAAATAAATTTAAAAATCAATATTAAATATCGATGTCTGGCCGGACTTCTGATAAATAATGACGCCATCTCAGGGTACTACAGTAATCATTGTATTTTTTTTATTTTTACCTGTTTTTTAATAAACGAAATTTGAAACCCTATTCACAACAAAAATGGTAAACTAAACAGCCTAGTTCCTAGTCCTATCAAAAAAGACAATAGAGAAATTTAAATCAAAAAATAGGGTGAGCCAATTTATACAGGGATGGCTTATTTCTTTGAAAATATTAAGGTAAGGAAAGTGGAGGAATAGAAAAATGGGGTTCGAATGACCATGTCTTATAGTACATAAACATGCACTATAGTAATCCTGACAAGTATACACTATAGACTCCTCATAGTACATAAACTAAAATATAGTATCACTGTTAAGACCTCCTCTTAGTACATAAACATGCACTATAGTATACACTGAACTCTCTATCATAATAATTAAGCGAAAGTGTGGGGGTGTCGTGGTGGCTGTTTGGTGTGATGTCGATCCAGCGTTCGCCCCCGGCCCAATCCCATAATGCAATTTTGGAACCGGCGAGCAGGGGAAAGGTTTTAAGAAACCTATTTAGATGATATCACTTCTTACTTCCTTTTTTAACCAGCCTTATTAGCAAAGATTTTTTTTTAACCTTATTAGAGATAAGAATGTGAAAAAAAAGTGGGTTGGGATTGAGAGAACCTGTTAGGGTTGGTAAGGGTAATTTGGGGGTTGCGGTGATGGGTAATGGTGTGAGGAACCGATGGTGGGGGGTGTTGGGTGAGGAGAGGTGGAGGTTCTTGGTATGGAATGGTGAATGAAGGGTGGGGATGGTTAATGGAGTGATCTCGAATTGGTGATGGGATGTGGGGGAGGTAAGGGGGGGAAAACATACTTTCACATCGAGATTAGGAAAGTTAGAAGGGGCATCGGGAGAGTCTGTTGGGGCCTGGGCAACAAAACAGGTGGGCCGAAGCCCACAAATAGCCCTCGAGAGCTACCAAAAGTTCGCCCGGAGGGGCTTCTATTGTGGAAGTTAGATACTAAACATGCACTATGTCCTGTAGCCCTCCATAACTAGCATGCCACTAAAAACCTGTAGGACCCCTCAAATCAGGACCTTGTATCACTGTAGACTGCCTTATATAAATTAAACTGCACTATAGTACATAGACCTCCTCTATAGTACATAAACATGCACTATAGTATACACTGTAGACCTACTTCTCTAGTATCATAAACATGCACTATAGTATACAGACGTCATTGCAAATAAAATTAGCCTCGTTAAATAAATAGACTAATACAGTACTGCAACGAGATAATATAGCGCACTGCAATAAATTCGCCTAAGTCCGCCATAATAAGGAAGTACCGCTACGTAGACCACTATGTGCCTGTGTCTTGCCATGAAGCCATAATACAACAGTCACGTTTATAATCTGCACTGAAATACACTAGTTTTTCAGGTGTTACTCTGTAGGCTGTAGCTGCTTAGTATTACGCTTTACAATTTCACTATCGGTTTTTTTCGGGCACTACGATTCGGGGAACACCAGAACATAAACATAAGGGGACTATTGTGGCCGCCATCTCTGATATTTTTGTAATTTGATCATTAATAGCCATACTAGTACACAGATGAAGACACAAAATGACACAGACTCTCCAGATAGCCCCTTCTAACTTTCCTGAAATCATGGATGTAGAAATGTAACTATTAACGCCACCACACGTCTGTACATCGAAACAAACGTTGTCCTGGCGACTTTAGTGTTATCTACGGTACACGTATAATACCTTACAATACTGCCATTATCTTATTCACCAATGTACACACTTATAATACTACAATTACTTCTTCTTAATGCCTTAGTTAAGTATCTGGTGAGATATAAATACATATAAATAACGGAGATGGTATGATACAATTCTCCGTTGACGATATTCGCATCATACTAATAATACTGTACAAAACGTCACACGAGCGAGAGAGAGAGAGAGAGAGAGAGAGAGAGAGAGAGAGAGAGAGAGAGAGAGAGAGAGAGAGAGAGAGAGACGAGTCGGAGAGACGAGAGAGAGAGGAGAGAGAGAGAGAGAGAAGAGAGAGAGAGATTATTAATAAAGTGAATGCAAATGTTTACTGTAATAACACTTGAGATTTTTCATTAGATTGTTTGTATTTACCTGAGATATGATTATTATTATTATTATTATTATTATTATTATTATTATTATTATTATTATTATTATTATTATTATTATTATTATTATTATTATTATTATTATTATTATTATTATTATTATTATTATTATTATTATTATTATTATTATTATTATTATTATTATTATTAACCCCTTGAGACCCAGAACGTAATTTCCATTGTAATTTGTGTACCATTAGACGAATAGCAGTGACTATAAGCAATGTTTTATAGCTATGACCTGTTTAGTATCCTTGTCCACTACCTCATGTGGTATATTCAGTGACTTTTCCTTATTTTATGGCTAACAACAGACCATTTTATATAGCAAAGGAAAGATCTGGGCGTGAAGGTGTTAAGTAATACAATCTCTATCTCTCTCTCTATCAAAAGTAGTGGTGGTGGTTGTCGGTTTGTTTAAATTTTGAGGGACTGGCCAAGCGGGTGAAAATAATGTATATGAATATTTGATAATAATACTAAAAATTATGTGTGTATGTATGTATGTATACCTATTCAAGGCATACATGTTAATATATTGTTTACAAATTGTGTGTGTGTGTAGTAGTAGTAGTAGTAGTAGTAGTAGTAGTAGTAGTAGTAGTAGTGCATCATGGCGGTGGTGAAGGAGGATGTAAGAAGAGCGGCAGGGAACCTACAGGTGTGTGCGGGACAGCAGGCAGGTGGGGAAGCGGCCATCCACGCCATGAGGACGATCTTTGGTCAGGAAAATTGTGAAGCGGTATTATTAGTGGACGCAAAAAATGCCTTCAACACAATAAACAGAAAGACAATGCTCCACAACATTCGAATGAAGTGTCCCCCACTCGCGACATATGTGGAAAACACATACAGAGATCCCTTAGACATGTTCATAAGAGATAATAGAAAAAATAGCATTGTTAAAATTTTGAAATCAAGGGAGGGAACAACACAAGGTGACCCAGTAGCCATGGCAATGTATGCCATTGGCCTATCAGTGCTTCAAGAGGAGATTTCATATGAAAATACACAGGTGAAGCAAGTGGCATATGCGGACGACCTAACAGGGGCCGGTAAAATCTCAGAACTAAGGAAGTGGTGGGATCTTGTGAAGAAGAACGGCCCTACTATAGGATACACACCCAACGCCACCAAGTCCATTCTC
>JACEEZ010000296.1:129567-157981 GCA_016584305.1 Chionoecetes opilio
GCATATCGGAAAAACATGTGTAGAGAAACGGTCCAATATAGAAATGAGAGCATCATGTATATGGCAGGGTTTCGGAGTGAAGAAAACGGTTCGCTGGGAGACAGGGAGAAACAGGCAGCCAATGAGCGGCGCGTGTGAGGCTGGGACAGGGCCGGATTTAGGAGTGGGCAAAGTGGGAAGCTGCCCAGGGGCCTCCACAATCAGGGGGCCTCCTCAAAATGGGGAAAACTGCCAAACTGGGGCCTGGGGCCTCCACATATTACAAGTTTTTTTCTTATTTACTTATTTAGTGGCATTATTTCTGGTATTATTCTACTGTTTGCCCATACTCTCCCCTCTCTCCCAAAAGAAGTTTGGGACTCTGGGCTAATGCGAGATATTTGGCTGAGGTACAAAATATGCGTCGCAACCACATAGTTTTTGAATTAGGGGTGTAGGAATTAGGGGAATTGAATTAGGGGTGTAATGGTCAAAATTCCCTAGATCTAGGGAAAATAGATTGCATTTCTTCTAAGTCCAAAGACGTGTGAACCTAACGATTCTCACAAACAAAATGATAACCGGTGTGTCGAGCCCCCTCCCCCCACCCCTCCCACTTAGGGTGAGGTAAAATTTAGTTAGGTTGGCGGGGAGTCTAGAGGGACGGAGCCCCCCCCCCCCCGTTAGAAGGTTAGGTAAAATTAGGTTAGGTTAGATTATCGGGTGATTATTGTTAAGAGGTTAGGTTAAATTAACGGGGGTCGAGAGGGGCAGAGCCCCCCGCTAGGTTAGGTTAGGTTAGATTACTTGGAGGTCGAGGGGAACGGAGCCCCCTCGCAAGGTTAGGTTAGGTTAAATTTTCCTAGATCTAGGAAAATTACTCTAGATCTAGGGTATTTTGGCTCTTTTACATAACTCCAAAAATACGTGTTTTCGACGCTTTATTTGCTCCCTGACCCGAAAACCCCGCATTCCCACAGGTTCCCAAGCTTGTTTGGGGGAAGGGGAAGAGTATGGGCAAACACTAGAAATTTACCATACTTCTTTGTATATTTATATAATAAATTTCTTCAAATCAAGAGGCCTTAATTTTTAATCAAATTAATAATTTATCTTATATCCAACTGCCTAGCTAATATTGCTTGATTGCCTTGATGCTTTAATCGGAAGCCAACAGCCTCTTTTTAGGTAGGCATGGCATCGACTGTAGCTAGGCTATAGCCAGTGGTTTAGGTCAAAGTTTCATATAATTCATATATACAAGAAAAACACTCATTAAAAATAAATTAACCTTGAAAGTAACTCCCGTCAGTGAATTTCATATCAACCAAATTTCTAGGCAGTGAGCTCAAATTTCAGAAAATATGGGGCTTAGGCTACTCCTATACTTCACGCTTTTAACAAGGGGTGACTCGACTCATAGTCTCGCAACATCAATGTGTTACTTCTCAATCTGAATATGTACTTCATTGAGCTGTGTCCACTTAAAACAAAAAAATATTTACCGTATTAGGTCATTGAGTACCCCAATTTTGTCACAATATACTATAGCTAATATACTTCCTCAATTTAGCTTTGCTTATTGCTTCAAAATGCTCCTAAAAAGGCTAAAATTTCCAAAAAATCCCCCAGACCCCCCCAGCTGCGCAGTCTGGCTTCGCTCGGCACCCCATACTTTGTAAAATTTTGTAATGAAGGGGGGCTTCCACACAGAGGCTGCCCAGGGGCCTCCACAGGTCTAAATCCGGCCCTGGGCTGGGAGAGGAGCAACGGCCAATAGCGGGCCGCGGCGTGAATCTTCCTTGGCCCGGGGTGCTGTACCTTCCCAAGCGGCCAGCCATTGCAGCCCGAGCCGGTTACTCGCGTGTAAAGTGACGGACATCATTATATACTAGTGTGATAGCGTGTTGCGTTATTGGTGACGGTCAGGACAACGCAGAGGACGCAGTGCTGGTGATGGTGAGTGTTAAGGCTGTTTACGTGTCGGGGTGGGGAGGGAAGGAGCGGTGAGCGAGGGACGGGGTTTGGGTGTGTGTGGGTGGGTGTGTGTGCGCCGCGCCGACATTATAATACATGCTTGTGTGTGCGCCGTGTAATGTAATGGTAATGTTGGCGTGGTTGATGACGTTTCGGTGCCTTGTGAAGGACCTGTGACGGCGTTGTATTGATATGATGACATTGATCCACATGTTGCTGTGTTGTTTGTCATGTTTATGTTATTATAAAGGCGTTTTCTGCGGGGGAGCAAGAGGAGGTGGCAGGAGAGAGGGAAAGGAGGGAGGGAGGAAAAGAGGGAGGTAAAGAGGGGGGTGAAAGTCGCCGGCTTAAGGTGATGTAATGATGCTTTTCGTAAGTGTTTCAAAGGCGCTTTAATCCTTATTGACTTACTGCGTGGTGAGGTGAGGTGAGGGAGGGACGAAGGGAATGATTGCTGCCGGCTTAATTTGCGCGTTTTCGCGGACGCTCTGGCCCGGACACCGGCGCAGCCTGCCGCCTGCGTGTGTGTGGGTGCCTTCCTGCGCGGCCCCCCGAATTCTTCTCTCTCTCTCTCTCTCTCTTCTCTTCATACATCTCATACATACTTCGAAACAATCGAAGCATAGTTAATTACTCAAGAGTTTGTGATCTTAATTCTTTCAACAATCAAGCTATACATATATCTGGCACGTTTACAGTCATCAAAACAACGGTAAAAGCTCACGATAGACACCAGTTAAATAAGTCACAGTACAGGAATCAAGGAGAAATACGTAAAAAGAAACTATAGAGTCGAGGCTTTGCGAGTCGTTTGGTACTTGCGTCTGTGAACTTGAGCGGGACTTGGGAGGCAGGAGGCGGGAATCTTGCGGCAGCGGTGGCGGCGTCGGGGCTCAGGACTAGTTGTCTGCCGCTATCCTCTATTTCCTTGCTCTGTAACGCAATTAGAGGGTTCGCGTATCCAAATATAGTGTTACCGTTTGTATTGTGGTGTGTTGAGATACCCTGCATGGGTGCCTGCAAGTTTCGGGCAGGCCGGGTGAAGGCAGGAAGCAGGCCGGATGTGAGGTGCAGGAGGCCCACTGAGCTTCGCGTTATCGTGAGTAGCCAGCCATCTTGTGTCATCATGTTTTCCCTTGTGATATTTTACTCACTCGTCGTGTTTGAATGACTGTGAGATTATTTATATGTTTATTCATGGCGTATTGTACAGTATATGGAGAGCCTCATTATGATGAAGGGAAGGTTATGAGGTTACTGAGTGAGTGAGTTTCTTGAGGCTTAACCCCCCACCATCTACCCCTTCCTCCTCCTCCTCCCTGAAGTCCCTGTACCTTGAGGCTTAATCCCCCAATCCTCCCCCTCCTTCCCTTCTCGATGTCGGCGTCCCTTACTTTCAGATTGAGATATTTAGGCGGTATAAAAACAACCCACCTATGATAGTCACTTTGTTAATAGTAAGTTAAGATATGAAGTGGACTTACTTATCACACAAAAAAATAGTTACGGTTTTAAGATGTGGCGTATAACTACTACCACCAAACATTCGCGTTACCATAGATAACACTATAGTTGCCAGTCACTTGCCACTGCACTAATGTCGCCAGGCACAATATATTACGAATTATAGTATCACTACTGATTTGTATGTGCCACTGAAGAGGCATGCACAGTAGTTTTTATTATGTACATCATACATCATCCATCACACTACATGTCTTCAGTGGCACATAAAAGTCTGTAGTGATGGTAAAATTCGTAATATATTGGGCCTGGCGACATTAGTGCAGTGGCGAGTGACTGGCGACTAAAGTGTTATCTACGGTAATAACAAGAATCCTGACGCCTGACGAGTATCTATTATTCAGTAGTATAGTAGCCCATTACGAGCTTGAATTAATCCTGTGAAAGTATACTGATAGGCAAATAGGTACCACCTGTCGCCCCGTCACCACCTGTCACCTCGTCACCAGCTGTCACCCCGTCACCACCTGTCATGCTATCACCACCTGTCACCCCGTCACCCCAGGGCAGCGAGGTGATGAAGATGTTTTGTGAGCGGCCTCCATCTCCTTGCTTGTATCCCTTGAACCACTTCAATACTTCTAACGTAGATAACACTATAGTCGCCAGTCACTTAATTGCCACTGCACTAATGTCGCCAGGCACAATATATTACGAATTTTAGCATCACTACAGACTTGTATGTGCCACTTGAGACATGTAGTGTGATGTATATAATATAAACTATTGTGCATGCGTCTTCAGTGGCACCTAAAAGTCTGTAGTGATGCTAAAATTCGTAATATATTGTGCCTGGCGACATTAGTGCAGTGCCAAGTGACTGGCGACTATAGTGTTATCTACGGTATCAGATCACCGCCTATACTACGCCTCCCCATTCAGTGTCAATCCATTAGCTTCATAGGAACATAAGAACATAAAAAGATAAGGAAGCTACAAGAGGCCGCGAGACCTCCACGTGGTAGTTTTAAAAGGAGGCTAGACAGCTTAATGGATGGGGATGAAAGGTGGATGTAGGCAGTGTAACAGGAACTACCACGTGTAGGTCTCACGGCCTCTTGTAGCTTCCTTATTTTCTTATGTTCTACCCTGATTACTAACCGCACGCATCCTTCCTCCTGCCTCACACCTCCCCCTTATTAAATCCGGCCACACACACGCAGGCGCGGCCTATCCGGCCGACAAAAAGGGACATGGGTAGAGGCGGCCGGTGTGTGTGGGTCTCGTCTGGCGAACGATGCCCCGCCACTTTTTGTCGGCCGGATAGGTCGGGCCTGCGTGTGTGTGGCCGGCTTTAAAGTGGTGATATAAAGGTGTAATAAGGTTATATAAGGTGATATATAGGTTAATACAAGGCTTTAATGCAATACCTCTTGTAGCTTCTTTATGTTCTTATGTTCTTTATACTGAAGAATTGAATGGTTGATAAGTTAATGGTTGATAAGGTAATGGTTAATAAGGGGATCACCTGAAGATCCGTCACCCCAGAGTTTGGCAGGGTGACGGATCTTCAGGTGGGATATCCTGGGGTGACGGATCTTCAGGTGGGATATCCTGGGGTGACGGATCTTCAGGTGGGATATCCTGGGGTGACGGTTCTTCAGGTGGGGTCAAGACCTGTTCTGACTTCAATTTCCAAGTGAGGTCAGGTCAAATGGGTAAAAGGGAGGAGTCAGGACCCTCCAGTCAAGTAGGAGGACTATATAAAAGTAAGTGGGCTAAAAAAAAATAGTCATAGGAGTCAGTGGACCCTGGCACGCAATACCTTCCAAACCATAGTGTCCTACCAGTCTACCACTGCTGTGTGGTGATTCAACTAAGGTTATTCGGTGGCTTCAACAAAACAGACTTTTAAAGCGTGAAGTTAAGTGTGATACTTGTGATAACTAGATGAATTGGACAAAATACTCCAGATCGAAGGATGGTTTTCTGTGGAAATGCCAAACAAAAGACTGCCTAAAGTATAAATCCACTAAGTCTATATGAATTGGATCTTTTTTTCTCTGTTCTCGAATTTCAGAAGATGCATTTCTTGAAGATGCATAACACAAAGCAATATATTTGTTATCCTAATTTTATAAATTACATTCACTGTGGGCTGGGGTGACGGATCTTCAGGTGGGAAATCCTGGGGTGACGGATCTTCAGGTGGGAAATCCTGGGGTGACGGATCTTCAGGTGGGAAATCCTGGGGTGACGGATCTTCAGGTGGGAAATCCTGGGGTGACGGATCTTCAGGTGGACATTCTGGGGTGACGGATCTTCAGGTGATCCTAATAAGGTTTAATAAGGTGAAATAAAGGTTAATTCAATGGTTTATAGGGAAGAATTAAATTAAAATAAGTGAATTTTAATGAAGTTCAGAATTGACTGATTTTCGTAGTTTTTGAAGAAAAAAATTTGAAATAAGACTTTTTTGAAAGACTTTAAATAGCCTTTTTTTAAAATACTTTTTTGACTTTTTTTAAATACTTTTTTTAAATACTTTTTTGAGACTTGAAATACTTTTTTTAAATACTTTTTTCTTTTTTTAAATACTTTTTTGGAATACTTTTTTAAAATAGACTTTTAAATAGACTTTTGAAATACTTTTTTGAAATACTTTTTTGAAATACTTTTTTGACTTTTTTGAAATACTTTTTTGAAATACTTTTTTGACTTTTTTAAATAGACTTTTTTGAAATACTTTTTTGCAATAGACTTTTTTGAAAGACTTGAAATACTTTTTTGAAATACTTTTTTGTGACTTTTTAAAGACTTTTTAAAAATACTTTTTTGACTTTTGAAATAGACTTTAAAATATTTTGTTCTTTTTTTAAATACTTTTTTTAAATACTCTTTTGAAATAGACTTAGAATAGAATAGAATTAGAAAGTATTTAGAATGATACTTTTTTGAGACTTTTGAAATACTTTTTTTTATATACTTTTTTTTTTTTTAAATACTTTTTTGAAAAACTTTTTAAATACTTTTTTGACATATACTTTTTTTGAAATACTTTATTGAAACATACTTTTTTTAAATACTTTTTTTAAATACTTTTTTTTAAATAGACTTTGAAATCGCCATACAAAACTATCAACTTAAAAATCAGCCTGCTTCTTTTAGCCGACGAGAACCATACGTGAATTATACGTGTCTGTCCCGTCATCTATGTGTCCTATCCGTCCCGTAATGGACGTGCTTGTCCCTTAAAATTTACGTTATAAGTATTATGCATGCACTTAATAACGATTTATGTTGGTATGAAAAAAGAGCTTCTACCGTAGATAACACTATAGTCGCCAGTCACTTGCCACTGCACTAATGTCGCCAGGCACAATATATTACAAATTATAGCATCACTACTGATTTGTATGTGCCACTGAAGATGATACACAGTAGTTTATATTATGGACATCACACTACATGTCTTCAGTGGCACATACAAGGCTGTAGTGATGCTAAAATTCGTAATATATTGTGCCTGGCGACATTAGTGCAGTGGCAAGTGACTGGCGACTAAAGTGTTATCTACGGTAGATTTATTGGATTTCGAGTCTCGTCTGCGGTTGCCTTGGCAGGGCAAAATGGCTTTCACCAAATGGTTTTGCGTTCCCCACCCGTGGTTTATACGGAAGGATGAAATGAACTTTTGAGTGAAAAAGTCTATATAAAAAAAGTTTCAAAAAAGTATATTTCAGTCTATTTCAAAAAAGTATTTCAAAAAAGTATTTCAAAAAAGACTTTAAATTTTTTTTTTTTTAAAGTCTATTTAAAAAAAGTGTATTTCAAAAAAGTATTTCAAAAAAGTATTTCGAAAAAGTGTATTTCAAAAGAGTATTTCAAAAAAGTATTTCAAAAGAGTCTATTTCAAAAAAGTCTTTAAAGTAATCGTCCAGACCATTTCATCATTCCTGATTTAATGCAATCAAATTATAGCCATTAACGAGCATATCAACAATATGTTGCCATTTTTTGCATCCAGTCAGCCGTTTTTAAATAATCCGCAATCAAAATCTGCAAATTCCCCGAGCTTCCAAAACGCCCCTCACGACAAGCAGACGATGCGCCACGGCTCGGTGACGTCACAAAAGGAAGCGCGCTGATCAGAAGCACGTTAACACAAGAGATAAATATAGTACTTGAAGATTTTTGGGTGTTTCTGATATATTTTTTTTGCGATATGCCACATGCATGCATCCTTTATGGGTGCAGCAAGACAGTTGTGCCTTCTCTCTCTCTCTCTCTCTCTCTCTCTCTCTCTCTCTCTCTCTCTCTCTCTCTCTCTCTCTCTCTCTCTCTCTCTCTCTCTTCTCTCTCTCTCTCTCTCTCTCTCTCTCTCTCTCTCTCTTCCTCTCTCTCTCTCTCTCTCTCTCTCTCTCTCTCTCTCTCTCTCTCTCTCTCTCTCTCTCTCTCTCTCTCTCTCTCTCTCTCTCTCTCTCTCTCTCTCTCTCTCTCTCTCTCTTCTCTCTCTCTCTTCTCCTCTCCTTTCCTTCTTCTCTCCTATTTTGTTTTCTCTCTCTCTCTCTCGTGGAGGATGAAGAGGGAGGAGGAAGAAGAGGGAGAAGAAATAGATGAAAAAGAAAGAAAGGAGAGAGAGAGAGAGAGAGAGAGAGAGAGAGAGAGAGAGAGAGAGAGAGAGAGAGAGAGAGAGAGAGAGAGAGAGAGAGAGAGAGAGAGAGAGAGAGAGAGAAAGGAGAGATGAGAGAGAAAGGAAAGGAAAGGAAGGAGAGAGAGAGAGAGAGAGAGAGAGAGAGAGAGAGAGAGAGAGAGAGAGAGAGAGAGAGAGAGAGAGAGAGGAGAGAGAGAGAGAGACTTACTCTTCTGACGTAATCAATAACATTCGTAACCCTGTTGGCGGGAAGAAAACAAATTTCGCGCGCATTTTACAAAAGTCGTGTTTTTACGGAAATAAGGCCTGGAAATCAATTGTTTTTGGTGGATTAGGTGTTTTGAATGTGCATTTAACATAATTAGGCAAAAAAAAAAAAGGGTCTGGACGATTACTTTAAAAAAAAGTATTTAAAAAAGTATTTAAAAAAAGTATTTAAAAAATTGAAAATTGAGTTTTTTTAGCGAACATTTAATGAAAAGTTTAACATTGCCTCTTATTTCTGAGTGTGAGAGTGACACTAGGGATTTAATGAAGGTAAATACAAGGCTATAAGGTAAAGAGAGAGTTATTGAGTGATTGGAGGCATCAAATAATGGTTAATTCAATGGTTTATATGGAAGAATTTAATGAACTTGTGGACATTTAATGAAAAGTTTAAAATGGGTTGTTATTTCGGTAGTCTTATTTATGTTTATTTTTATTATTTTAGATTTTATTGACCATTTTTGTTATTCATGAGTGATGGGATATTGATTGATTTCATATATATATATATATATATATATATATATATATATATATATATATATATATATATATATATATATATATATATATATATATATATACTAGCCGCAAAGCCGCCATCTGGGCGGACTTTTTGGCTAGCTCCTGCGGAGGGCTATTGGTGGGCCTTCGGCCACCCACCTGTGTTTGGTGGGCCTTCGGCCCACCGAACACAGACTCTCCAGATAGCCCCTTCTAACTTTCCTGAAATCATGGATGTAGAAATGTATGTATTAACGCCAACCCATTCACATCACCCCCAACCCATTCACTCACCCATTACCCATCACCCCCACCCATTCACTCACCCATTACCCATCACCCCCCACCCATTCACTCACCCATTACCCATCACCACACGCCCATTCACTCACCCATTACCCATCACCCCCCATCTATTCCGTCACCCATCACCCATCACCAAGACCACCCATTCACTCACCCATCACCCCACACCCATTACCCATCACCCCACCCATTCACTCACCCATTACCCATCACCCTACATCAAGGCTTCCTCAATTCTCGCAACCCACTTTTTTTTCACAATTATCGCTAATAGGCTGATAAAAAAAGAAAAAAGAAAAAAAAAAGTGATCGGATCATCTCATAATTGGGCTTAAAACCTTCCCCTGGTCAACCTGTTTCCAAAAATGTGGTATATGATGGGATTCCGCCACGGGGGGCGGAACCTATACCACACACACACACACACACACACACAGACACACACACTTTCGCTATTATTAATATAGATTTATTAATTATTAATTTAATTATTTTTGCTTTTATTTTTTTCAGAGGTGGGCGAGAGCGATACTTAGTGCGATACTGCGATACTATCGCACCACCAAAAAAGTATCGCAGTATCGCAAAGCATAGCAAAGTAGCGGAGCATAAGTATCGCTTAAATTTCCTGCGATACTTTAAAAGACGGCCTTAACCCTTTCACGCACGGTGACGCGATCGCGTCAAAACGGGCCCGTGTACATCTTAGCTTTTGACGCGAATTGCGTCAAAAAACATAAAAAAATTCGCCAAAAATAAAGTATTTATCAGAATCGCGTCAAAATTTCCTGCGTAAAAGATCCAAGCTAGGCCTATAAAATAAACTAATTGTCAACTCGCTCGTGCGAATGGATTTGAAGTGATAAGGGCCCGTGTCTCTGTTCACTCTCAGCAGGGAGCGTGTTAGCCCGCCTTCATAGCCATCCGTTTTCCAACATGTGTTTCAGTTTTCCTCCATTTTCTCAAGAACTACTGGCCTTATGAAAATTATAATGGTAGCGTTGGAATCTTCATAAAAGTCCGCTTTTATTGGCATATAACCCATAAAAAGTCGACTCAGGAAGTATCGAGCTACGAAGTGGTGAACGTAAGTATTTCTTATTTCTCTTTACTCAATGTTTTTTGAAGTCGTTAAACTCCGCTATTTATTTGCATTTCTTGTTATTTTTGTCTTTCATAAGGCAGAATAATCTCTTGCGAAACAAAAGAAGGCATTTGACTCAGTGCATCGTGAGTCACTTTGGGATCTTCTGCGACTTCGAGGGATTCCTGCAAGGACTATTGGTTTGATAACTGGTCTGTATTCTGGGACTGAGAGTGCTGTGAAGTGTGGGGCAGGTATATCCATCCAGCTTCTTGTAAATACAGGAGTGAGGCAAGGGTGCGTCCTTGCCCCATCACTTTTCAACGCTTGCATGGACTGGGTATTGGACAAGGTTGTAGATCAAAGTGATTGTGGAGCATCCGTCGGCAACACCAAGATCACTGATCTTGTTTTTGCCGATGATGCAGTAATCTTTGCTGAGTCGCTGGAGGTCCTGGTGATGGCTCTCGAGGCGCTGCACGAGGAGGCAAAGCCTTTGGGACTTGAGGTCTCCTGGCTCAAGACCAAGGTCCAGGTGTTTGGAGACTTACTAAATGGAGCAGTACAGTCTGTTCATGCGTGTGGCGAGGACATTGAGATCTTGGAAAGTTTTACATACCTTGGTAGCGCAGTCCATAATGACGGCGAGTCACGTCCAGAAGTCTTACGGCGGATTGGCATAGCCCACGGTGTTATGGACTCGCTCAGCGGGAGTATTTGGCATTGTAGGTACCTGTGCAGAAGGACAAAGATCCGGATCTTCAAGTCGCTTGTGATCCCTGTCTTACTCTATGGTTGTGAGACATGGACACTAAATAGTGACTTGAAGACACGAATCAATGCCTTTGGTAATAAGTGTCTTCGCAGAATCATGGGGTATCGCTGGGATGATTACATGTCAAATCAGCGATTGCACCGTGAGACTGAATCGAGGCCTATTACCTGCATAGTCCGTCAGCGCCAACTTCGGCTATATGGGCATGTGGCACGCTACCCTGAAACCGATCCTTCCCATCGGGTTGTATCTGTAAGAGACAATCCGGCGGCGTGGAGGAGGCCAAGGGGGCGGCCACAAGGCTCGTGGCTGGGTCAAGTTGATGTTTCTTGTCGAGAGCTGCTTGGTATGGGAAAGGAGCCTGCATGGGAACTCGCGCGTGGTGACCCCCGGGAGTGGCGTCGTAGGGTGGGCGAGGCGACGCGCCCCCCGGCGTATGCCACCAATGATTGATTGATTGTGGTTGAAATTGATAACATAAACAAAACATTCGCCGCACAGTCAGGCCATTCCGCGGGGCAACATAGAGAGCCCCAAATTGATGTCGCAGTGGACGGAAAAACTTAATAAACTTTTCGTGCGTGAAAGGGTTAAACAATTTTTTTTTTTTTTTTTTTAAATTTGTCAGTTTAAAAATAAATATATTACAATGTTTTAATGTGCCTAAACTGTAGTTTAAAGTAATCGTCCAGACCATTTCATCATTCCTGATTTGATGTAGTTAGAGTATAGCCATTATCGAGTGTATCAACAATATGTTCTCACTTTTTGCATCCAGTTAGCCGTTTTTTAATAATTCGCAATCAAAATCTGTAAATTCCCCGAGCTTCGAAAACGCTGCTGGCAACTGGCAGACGATGCGCCACGGCTCGGTGACGTCACTGTAGGTCGTCTCCTCTTCCCGCGCTAATCCAGAAGCCCGTAAACACAAAAGATAAATATAGTACTTGAAGAATTTTGGGTGTTTCTGATAGATTTTTTTTGCGATATGGTATACACATGCATCCTTTATGGGTGCAGCAAGAAAGCTGTGCCTCTCCAGAGAAGTTTGCACACTTATCAGACCAATAGGCGAGAAATGTGTAAAACATGTTGGTGCATCTGACGGACGTTGGTGCGTTGGGGTGAAGGTAGGGAAACGGGGGTGGGTGTTGGTGGTGGGGGAAGGGGATGGGAGTTAATGGTGGGGGAAGGGGGTGGGTGTTAGTTGTGGGGGAAGTGGGTGGATGTTGGTGGTGGGGGAAGGGGATGAGTGTTGGTGGTGGGGGAAGAGGATGGGTGTTCGGTGGTGGGGGAAGGGGATGGGTGTTGGTCGTGGGGGAAGGGGGTGGGTGTTAGTGGTGGGGGAAGTGGTGGATGTTGATGGTGGGGGAAGGGGATGGGTGTTGGTGGTGGGGGAAGGGGATTAATTAGTGTTAGTGGTGGGGGAAGGGGATGGGAGTTAGTGGTGGGGGAAGTGGGTGGGTGTTGGTGGTGGGGGAAGTGGGTGGGTGTTGGTGGTGGAAGTGGGTGGGTGTTGGTGGTGGGGGAAGGGGATGGGTGTTGGTCGTGGGGGAAGGGGGTGGGCGTTAGTGGTGGCGGAAGTGGGTGGGTGTTGGTGGTGGGGGAAGTGGGTGGGTGTTGGTGGTGGGGGAAGTGGGTGGGTGTTGGTGGTGGGGGGGGTGGGTGTTAGTGGTGGGGGAAGTGGGTGGGTGTTGCCCAAGGTGGTGGGGGAATGGGATGAATGTTGGTGGAGGGGGAAGGGGATGGGTGTCGGTGGTGGGGGAAGGGGATTGGTGTTGGTGGTGGGGGTAGGGGATGGGTGTTCGGTGGTGGGGGAAGGGGGTGGATGTTGGTGGTGGGGGAAGGGGATGGATGTTGGAGATGGGGGAAGGGGATGGGTGTTGTAAATGGAGATGTGGGTGGGAACGGGGGTGGGTGTTGTGGGATGTGGTTGGGGGAAGGGGATGGGTGTTGGAAGTGGGGATGTGGGTGGGAACAGGGGTGGGTGTTGTGGGATGTGGGTGGGTGTTGGGGATGAAGTAGAGTGAATAATAGCAGATTTTTGAAGGATTCCAGCATCCCCCCTCTCTCTCTCTCTCGGTGAATACCTACTCTGACGTCATCAATAATATTCCCGGGCCTGTTGGAGAGATGAAACTTTTTTTCGCGCGCTTTTTACAAAAGTCGTGATTTGACGGAGATAAGGCATGGAATTGAATATTTTTTTGTGGATTAGGTGTTTTGAATGAACATTCAACATATTTATGCAAAGAAAAAATGGGTCTGGACGATTACTTTAAGTAAAATAGATCATTTTTTGGCTAATACAGTGTTTTCTTGGGTAGCAAAGTATCGCAAAGCTAAATTTTTGATATCGCAGTATCGCTGCGATACTATCGCTTTAAGAGAAAAGTATCGGTAGGGGAGTATTGCAGTATCGCGTATCGTTTTAAGAAAATCCGAAAAAGTAGCGGAGTATCGCGTATCGAACTAGCGGGAAAAAAGTATCGCAGTATCGTTATCGGACTACCAAAAAAAGTATCGCGCCCACCTCTGATTTTTTTGTTGTGATCGATAAATGAAGATAAATTATAAAATTATATTTTCTTTGCTTTTACAGATGAGTGAAAAAATATGTGTTTGAAAATAGCGGTATAACTACAGCTAATTAGTAACTAAAGTATAACTCTAACTACTGGTCTAACGCCTGTAATACAATACAAGGACATGTTACGTCACCTGAAGAAAGAAAATGAAATATCTGGATTAGTGTTTTTCCATGTATTACTATTGAACTAAGAAAGAACTATAAGAAGAAAGAAGAAAGAACTATAAGAAAAAATAATTTCAAATAATAGTTAAAAATACTACTAAAAAAATAAAAAATACATATATATATATATATATATATATATACAGTTTAAGAAGCTAATTAAGTATGACAAATAAATAGGCAAGAAAAATATAGACAAAATACATGGTTAAAGAAACACATATTATAGTTTGATTTTATATTATTACTAGCCGCAAAGCCTCCCTCCGGGCGGACTTCTTGGCTAGCTCCTGCAGAGGGCTATTGGTGGGCCTTTGGCCCACCACCTGTGTTTGGTGGCCTTCGGCCCACCAAACACAGCTTTCTGGAGAGTGTGTTTGGAAAGCCTTCGGCCCACCAAACACAGACTCTCCAGATAGCCCCTTCTAACTTTCCCGTAATCATGGATGTAGAAATGTATGTATTAACGCCTTACCCATCACCCCCCCCCCCATTCATTCACCCATTGCCCATCACCCCCCACCCATTCACTCACCCATTACCCATCACCACACATCCATTCACTCACCCATTACCCATCACCTCCCACCTATTCTCTCACCCATCACCCATCTCCCCCCCCCCATTCACTCACTCATCACCCCACACCCATTACCCATCACCCCACCCATTCACTCACCCATTACCCATCACCCTACATCAAGGTTTCCTCAATTCTCGCAACCCACATTTTTTTTCTCACAATTCTCGCTAATAGGCTGCTAAAATAAAAAATAAATAAAAAGTGATCGGATCATCTCATAAGTGGGCTTAAAAGTTGCCCCTGGTCGAGCTGGTTCCAAAACTGTGCCATATGATGGGATTGGGGCACGGGGGGCGGCACCTATCGCGGACACACACACACACACACACTTTCGCTTATATTATTACAGATAGTATACTATTATAGTTATAGTTAGTAAATTACCATAAACTACTAACTATAAAACTATGATAACTAACTATAATATTAACTATAATGAACTAGAAATATTCACTATAGATATTACCTATAATTGATTAACTATAACTATGATACTATGCTAGAATGATATAAAATAAAACTATAATAGTTAACTACTATACTAGAAAACTATAATAATAAAGAAAGACAAATGAAATATCTTAATGTCTTTCATTTCTACGATATGAAAAGAAAAAAATAGTGAGTGAAAAGTGAAAGAAAATGAGTGAAAATTGTGAGAAAATTTAAATAAAGTTAGAGAAAGTGAGAACATAAGTTAAAGTGAAATAGAAAATGAGTGAAATTAGGGAGAAAATATGAAAGCCTTAGTAGTAGTGGATGATAGAAAAAAGAAAAAAAGTTAATAATAATAATAATAGAATTGAAAATAAATAAATAAATAAAATGCCACCCCACCCACCGGCCGGCCACCACGCCCACACATTCTCCACAACATATCGTCCGCAGACCTGTAACTTCACGGACACACGCACGCACATACACAACTGCCTATAGGAGTGGGGGAGAAATAGCTATATATATATATAAATAGTGATTAATCCCTTCACGCCCAGATCTTTCCTTTGCTATAAAAAAATGTCTGTCAGCAATAAAATAACGAAAAGTAACTGAATATACCAAATTAGTTAGTGGACAAGGATACTAAACAGGTCATATCTATAAAAATATTGCTTATAGTCACTAAAAATCGTCTAATGGAAGTCAAATTACAATGGAAATAACGTTCTGGGTCTCAAGGGGTTAAAATAAACTGTTCTCCTCCTCCTTAATAGCGTAGAATGTGTATGTGCGTGTGTGCGTACGTGGTGTTGAGTCGAGCAGGGATCTCTTTATGGGGTGCAGTGTGTGTGTGTGTGTGTGTGTGTGTGTGTGTGTGTGTGTGTGTACATCACCACCAGCATCACCACCACCAAGTTCACCGAAAGGTAAATGCATGTTAAAATGCTGTTTATGTGGGTAATCCTTCCTTTCCTTTCATTACACACACACACACAAACAAACACACACAAACACACACACACAAACACACACACACACACACACACACACACACACACACATACACTCATAAGAACATAAGAAAATAAGGAAGCTACAAGAGGCTGGGAGACCTACACGTGGTAGTTCCTGTTACTTAACACTACCTACATCCACCTTTCATCCCCATCCATAACACTGTCCAGCCTCCTTTTAAAACTCCCTAATGACTCTGCACTAACTACCTAAGAAACTAAGTCCTTTCCAATCATTTACCACCCTATTTGTGAACCTGTTCTTCCCTATTTCTTTTTTATATCTACAGTACGCTTTTCCAGCTTTCCTTTTCTACACACACACCACATGTATTCATTCAAAGCATTACACACACACACACACACACACACACACACACACACACACATACACACACACACACACACACACACACACACATGTATTCATTCAAAGCATTACACACACACACACACATATGTATTATGTAGGGAGTTATGTAGGGAGTAGGCAGTCAGACACCTGCCGCCATGGTGAAATACTCCCGGGGAGGTACTTACGGGATTTGAGGGGGTGCTGCAGACTTATCATTGAAATCTCCCGTGTCCTCTCTTTCCATATTCACTTATTCTTTGTCTCAGATACACAAGAAAGTAGCTGCAGCCTGCACTCTAAAGACAATTCCTCTTACTACTCACATTACACTACATGCACTTACATCCCTACACTATCTTCACTCAAAATTTCATTATGGCGACCATTCACCCAGCCTCAGAGTCCCTTACTGGAGAGGGGACCATAAATATCCCCAGGTCGGACCGACTCAAAGATGTCGACCCGAGGTGTCTTGATACTTCTTCTAGCCTTCTCTCCTTAAACTTCTGCAACATTCGCGGCCTTAGATCTAACTTTCTCTCTGTCGAACATCATCTCTCCTCCTCTAAACCTCATCTTCTTTTCCTCACCGAAACTCAGTTGGCTGTGAGCATTGACAGCAGACCTTTTTCTGTCTCCTCTTACTGTCTCTATTCTCATTTTAAATCCAAAGCTGGCTGTTGCGTATATGTGCGCAATGACATCACTTGCTCTCGTGCCCACGCCCTTGAATCTTCCGAATTTTCTACCATCTGGCTTCGACTTCAATGTCACTCTCTTACTAAATTTATCTGTGCTGTATATCTCTCACCTAACTCCTCTGACTATGTAAAATTCTTCGACTATTTAACATCAAAAGTGGAGCACATCTCATCTCATTTTCCTTTAGCTGAAATTTCCATTCTTGGGGACTTCAATGTTCACCACCAGCTTTGGCTATCATCTTCTTTCACTGACTAACCTGGTGAACAAGCCTATAACTTTTCTATCCTCCAAGACCTAGAGCAGCTGGTGCAGCACCCTACCCGTATCCTGACCGCCTTGGAGACACGCCAACATCTTGATCTTTTCCTAACTACTAACCCTTCTGCTTACTCTGTGAAACTATTCTCTCCGTTGGTTCCTCCGATCACATCTTATTTCTGTAACCTGTCCTATCGCTCCGGTACCGTCTCGGACCCACCTAAGCGGAGGTGCTTCTGGCACTTCAACTCAGCTAAGTGGGAAGACCTAAGGCAGTACTACTCTGATTTTCCATGGAATGATTACTGCTTCCATGTCAAAGACTCATCTCTTTGTGCAGAGCGCATACTGAGGTCATAGTCTCTGGCATGGAGGCGTACATTCCACATACTTTCTCTAATCCTAAAGCCCGTCAACCTTGGTTTAACTCTGCTTGTTCTCATGCTGTCCGAGATAGAGAGGTGGCTCACAAACGGTACCGTAAGCATCCATCTCCTGAAACTCATGCCCTTTATATTCTGCCCGTATCATGTCAAATCTTTACTTCAACTTACCAAAACTCTTTCATTCATAGAAAATGTCAAAATCTTTCTGTATCAAATTCCTCTCGTGACTTCTGGCATCTAGCTAATAACATCTCTAACATTTTTCTTCTTCATCTTTCCCTCCTATGCTTCACCCAGATGGCTCCACAGCTGTCTCATCTACTTCTAAAGCTGAACTCTTCGCTCAAACATTTGCTAAAAATTCCACTCTGGCTGATGAAGGGCTTGTTCCCTCCTTCTCCTCCACCCTCTGACTATATTATGCCTGTCATTAAGATCCTTCGGATGAATTTTTCTTTGCCCTTTCTGGCCTAGATCCTCGGAAGGCTTACGGTCCTGACGGAGTCCCTCCTATTGTTCTCAAAAACTGTGCTTCTGTGCTTGCACCTTGCCTGGTCAAACTTTTCCGTCTTTGTCTATCTACTTCCACCTTTCCTTCTTGCTGGAAGTTTGCTCACATCAACCTGTTCCTAAGAAGGTGACCGTTCTAATCCTTCAAACTACCGTCCTATAGCTTTGACTTCCTGCCTTTCTAAAGTTTTTGAATCTATACTTAATAAGAAGATTCTTAAGCATCTATCTGCTCACAATCTTCTATCTGATCGTCAGTACGGTTTCCGCAAAGGGCGATCTACTGGCGATCTTCTAGCTTTCTTAACTGAATCTTGGTCATCCTCCTTTAGGGGTTTCGGTGAAACTTTTGCTGTTGCCCTTGACATATCAAAAGCTTTTGATAGAGTCTGGCACAAATCTTTAATTTCCAAACTACCCTCATTCGGTTTCTATCCTTCTCTCTGTACCTTCATTTTAAGTTTCCTTTCAAACCGTTCTATTGCAGCTACTGTAGACGGACATTGTCCTTCTCCTAAATCTATCAATAGTGGTGTTCCCCAGGGTTCTGTCCTATCACCCACTCTCTTTCTATTATTTATTAATGATCTTCTAAGTCTAACTCAAAGCCCTATCCACTCCTACGCTGATGATTCCACCCTGCATTTTTCAACGTCGTTTATTAGACGTCCAACTCAACAGAAACTAAGTGATTCACGGAGAGATGCCACCGAGCGCCTAACTTCTGATCTTTCTATAATTTCTGATTGGGGCAAAGCAAACCTTGTTTTGTTCAATGCCTCAAAAACCCAATTTCTTCACCTATCTACTCGACAAAACCTACCAGATAACTATCCCCTCTTCTTCAATGACACTCAACTGTCTCCTTCTTCTACAATGAACATTCTAGGACTATCCTTTACTAAAAATCTGAACTGGAAATCTCACATCTCATCTCTTGCTAAAACAGCTTCTAAGAAGTTAGGTGTCCTGTGGCGTCTGCGTCCTTTTTTTTCTCCCTCCCAATTAGAGAGAACTGAAACTCGAGAAATGCCAGTGGTCGCTGGCAGTTTTAACTCAAAGGTTGGTCTACTGTGTTTTGGCTCCGCGACTAATATTTTTCATAAATTAATTTCGCGATAAACATTGATGCACCGCATCTGAATACCAAAAAATATAGTTCTTCTGTTTGTTCTACTAATTATATGGATGACTTTTCATTACGATGGAACGTTCTATAATACATTTAATGCAAATTACTCGCCTCGAGTAGCAAGCTTAATATATTTTTTACATGTATTTGTGGCAGTAAAATTTGGGTGATGTTCACCTGTTTTTTCTAAGACAGTACTGCTGCGTCTGGAAAAACGCTTGTCAAAATAAAATAAGCAATGCCTTGGAAAAAACGAAGAATAAAGAATGCCGAATCGGCTGTTGCTGGACAATGTAGGTTATAATTGTGGGGGCGACACGCCGCGGCGGGGAGTGGTGGGCGGGGAGATTGATCAAAACATTGCCACTTCCCCGCGTCGACTCATTGCACTTCCAGGGTTTCTATCTGATTGATACACAAAAATAAAAGGAAAATAAAGACTGCCTAGGTATAGATACTTCTAAACATACTTTATTGACTTATAATATCATAGAGTAACATTTACCTCGCCTCCTCCAACTATAACCTACTTGGTTTTTGTTAAATGCATGTTTTACAGACTCAGGCTTCTATACAATATACATTAGAAGAAAATCGTTCTTAAAATTATACTTTTGTGTTTTAGTGCAGTGGGAAAAAGCCCATATTTTTCTTTCAAGTTGACCACTTTTCACCAAATTTTGAGTTTAAAAATGCCAGCGACCACTGGCATTTCGGAGTTGCAGTTCTCTCTAATTGCTTGCTCTCTACAGGGGCCTTTTCCGCCCATGTATGGAGTATGTCTCACATGTTTGGGGAGATCCACTCATAAGCTCTCCTAAACAGGGTTAAGGCAAAAGCTTTTCGTCTCATCAACTCCTCTCCTCTGACTGACTGTCTTCAATCCTTAAATCACCGCCGCAATGTTGCTTCTCTTGCTCTCTTCTACCGTTATTTTCATGCCCACTGCTCTTCTGAACTTGCTAACTGCATGCCTCCCCCACTCCCGCGGCCTCGCTGCACAAGACTTTCTACTCATTCTAATCCCTATTCTGTCCATCTGCCTAATGCAAGAGTTAAGCAGTATCTTTACTCTTTCATCCCTTTTAATGGTAAACTCTGGAACTCTCTTCCTGTTTCTATTTTTCCACTTTCCTATGACTTAAATCTTTTCAAAAGAAGAGTAACAAGACACCTCCCGAACTAAATTGGCCTACCCCTCTGTTTTTATTTTATTCTCTTACTGTCTTCTTTATAGGGACTGGCAACTAAGCGGGCTTTGTGTTACCCATTTTTGTTGTGCCCCTGGCCAGTTCCTTGTGATGTAAAAAAAAAAAAAAATTCATTCAAAGCATTACACACACACACACATGTATTCATTCAAAGTATTATACACACACACACGTATTCATTCAAAGTATTACACACACACATGTATTCATTCAAAGCATTACACTTTCATAAACTTCTCGTCAGGGATACACCTGGGTACATTGTTAATTTATTAATGTACTGGTACACTACCCAGGAATTTACTGTTAATTGGGGTAATTCCTTCTCGCTGTCCTTTAGTACTGCCAATGGTATTCGGCAGGGGGGGGATTTTATCCGCCTACCTGTACAATGTGTACACGGATGATCTCAGTGCCAACCTTCGTGATACAGGTATCGGCTGCCACATACATGATGGGTGCATCAACTCACTGAGCTATGCTGATGATATGGTACTGCTCGTACCCACTGCGGATGCGTTGCAGGACCTTATCAATGTGTGTCAGGTGTATGCTGCCAAGCATGACATTGTCTATAACACCACTAAGACAGAGTGCATGGTAGTATCACCGGCACGCGCTCGGGTGAATTACCTGAAAACGCCATGGCTCGGTGGGTCTGCCCTAACTTTTAAGAACATAAGAACATAAGAAAATAAGGAAGCTACAAGAGGCCGCGAGGCCTACACGTGGTAGTTCCTGTCACCTAACACTACCTACATCCACCTTTCATCCCCATCCATGAACCTATCCAGCTCCCCTTTAAAGCTCCCTAATGACACCGCACTAACTACCTGTCTACTGAGACCATTCCACTCATTCACCACCCTATTTGTGAACCAGTTTTTCCCTATTTCCTTTCTAAATCTACGCTTTTCCAGCTTGAATCCGTTACTTCTTGTTCTACCCTGGTTAAAAGCCGTAAGAACTTTTCCTACCTCTCCTTTATTAAATCCCTTTATCCACTTAAAAACTTCTATCAGATCGCCCCTTACTCTGCGTCTCTCGAGTGAGTGTAATTTTAATAACTTCAATCTCCTCTCATAACTAAAGTTACGCATCCCTTGTATCATTTTGGTCATCCTTCTCTGCACTTTTTCTAACAACACTATATCCATCCTGTAATATGGAGACCAAAACTGAACTGCATAGTCTAGGTGAGGCCTGACTAGAGCCAGATAAAGCTTTAGAATAACTTCCGCACTTCTACTTTTAACACTTCTGGTAATGAATCCTAATACTCTATTAGCTCTATTTCTGGCCTCAATACATTGTTTCCTAGGTCGGAGGTCTGGGCTCACCCTCACTCCAAGATCTTTTTCACCTTCTGATCTTTTCAGCGATACATTGCTTATGGTGTATCTATTACCAGGGTTTTTTCTACCAACATTCATAACGCTACATTTATCAATATTAAATTCCATCTGCCATCTGACTGCCCACTCGTTAAGTTTATCTAAGCCTCCCTGCAATATGTTTACGTCAGACTGTGATCCAATAATCCTACCTAACTTAGTATCAACAGCAACCTTGCTGTTATCACTGCTAATCCCACTATCCAAGTCGTTGATGTAAATCAAAAATAGTAACGGGCCCAAAACAGACCCTTGTGGAACTCCACTTGTCACCAGTCCCCATTCAGATTTGGAACCATTAATTGTAACCCTTTGTTGCCTATTACTTAGCCAAGCTCTGATCCAATGAAGAACCTTCCCATCTATACCATGAGCCCTAACCTTATTTAAGAGTCGCTCGTGTGGTACTTTGTCAAATGCCTTACTAAAGTCCAGATATATTATATCATAATCTTTATCATTATCTGCCGTCTCATAAACTTTCCTATAAAAACTCAATAAATTGGTGAGACATGACCTACCCTTGGTGAATCCATGTTGTGAATCATTGATCAAACTATGTTTATCTAAGTGCTCTCTATTCTTTTAGTGGATAGATTCGCATACTTAGGCCATGCTATATCCCACGACATGACTGATGATGATGATATCATCAAGCAGACCACCAAGCTTCTTGTCGTGGGAAATACTCTACAAAGGAAATTCTCCTACTGTAGCAGAGAGGTGAAGATGGAGTTATTCAGGAGTCACTGCTACTCTATATACTGCAACTCGCTGTGGTCGCGGTACAAGGTGACCACTATGAACCGCCGTAAGGTCTGTCACAATGACATCCTTAAGAGGCTTCTTGGGCTGCCCAGGTGGTGCAGCTCGTCCCTGGCTTTCGCTAGGAACGGGGTGAACAATCTGGATGTGATCCGTCGACACTCCGTGTTCAGTTTAAGGAGTAGGGTGGAGCTCTCTACGAGCTCCATCATCACCTCTGTCAGGCAGAGCTCAGCCAAAACGCCTCCATTGTGTAGACAGTTTCCGTTTCCTTGGTAATCTACACATTCTACACTGTGAAGTATCAAAACCATGAGCTGCTAAGTTTCTCTCAACTTCCGATGCTTCCCCACAAAGCATCGGCAGTGATCGCTGCCGTACAAGGCCACGAATGATCGGTCACTGACTTTGTGCTGTTATGTCGGTCCAGAGAACGCGTATAAGACGTACACGTACAAGAGGGAGACACGTACCAACACAAGGCACTATAGAAAATTTGTAAGGGTAACTGGTGTAATTTAGTTATGTTCGTTGGTGTTAAAATTGATCAATAGAAAGTATATGCATTTAACACTCAGAGGCATGTTTCTTTCTTTCAAGCAGAGGAAAAATATTTATCGTATTTGAGGTCGAGGGTAAGTCATCAGTAGAAATTATTCATAATACTCCATGCATGCTCCCTCAGTCCTACCTAGTGGAACACGGTTCCCACACCACACGGCAGCCGTGGCCAGTGGGTGGGCACCTGGGGGGGCACCGGCTTCTCGTGGGGGGGCACGTGCCCACCCATGCCCCTCCGTAGCTACGCCACTGCGTGGGTAGAGGCGGCCGGTGTGTGTGTGGCTCTCGTCCGGCGAACGATGCCCCACCACTTTTTGTCGGCCGGATAGGTCGGGCCTGCGTGTGTGTGGCCGGATTTAGAGTGGTGATATAAAGGTGTAATAAGGTTATATAAGGTGATCTATAGGTAAATACAAGACTTGAATGCAATACCTCTTGTAGCTTCTTTATGTTCTTATGTTCTTTATACTGAAGAATTGAATGGTTGATAAGTTAATGGTTGATAAGTTAATGGTTGATAAGGTAATGGTTGATAAGTTAATGGTTGATAAGTTAATGGTTGATAAGGTAATGGTTGATATGTTAATGCTTGATAAGTTAATGGTTGATAAGGTAATGGTTAATAAGGTTTAATAAGGTGAAATAAAGGTTAATTCAATGGTTTATAGCAGTGGTTCCCAACCTTTATTCTGTTGTTTCCCCCTTCAACCAGTTCAACCATCCGGATTTCCCCCTTCATGTGGACAAGAAAAAAAATAGCCAAAACACAAAATTTACTTGCTTAATAACGCAAGTATATAGACACTATCCTCTATAAGTCTATATCTATATGTACACGAAGAACAGTCAATAGCCGCATACTAAGAAATGTTCTTTTCTGTAGACTAAATGCTTGTAATTTAGACTTTGTAAAATAGACTTTGAAATAGCCATACAAAACTATCAACTTAAAAATCAGCCTGCTTTTTTTGGCCGACGAGAACCATACGTGAATTATACGTGTCTGTCCCGTCATCCATGTGTCCTATCCGTCCCGTAATGGACGTGCTTGTCCCTTAAAATTTACGTTATAAGTATTATGCATGCACTTAATAACGATTTATGTTGGTATGAAAAAAGAGCTCCTACCGTAGATAACACTATAGTCGCCAGTCACTTGCCACTGCACTAATGTCGCCAGGCACAATATATTACGAATTATAGCATCACTACCGATTTGTATGTGCCACTGAAGATGATACACAGTTTATATCACACTACTTATATATATCACTACTATTATATACATCACACTACATGTCTTCAGTGGCACATACAAGGCTGTAGTGATGCTAAAATTCGTAATATATTGTGCCTGGCGACATTAGTGCAGTGGCAAGTGACTGGCGACTAAAGTGTTATCTACGGTAGATTTATTGGATTTCGAGTCTCGTCTGTGGTTGCCTTGGCAGGGCAAAATGGTTTTCACCAAATGGTTTTGCGGGCCAGACGTTCCCCACCCGTGGTTTATACGGAAGGATGAAATGAACTTTTGAGTGAAAAAATCAAAAAAGTCTATTTGAAAAAAGTATTTCAAAAAGTCTATTTCAATAAAGTATTTCAAAAAGTATTTAAAAAGTCTATTTAAAAAGTCTTTAAAAAAAGAATATTTCAAAAAAGTATTTCAGTCTTTCAAAAAAGTCTTAAAAATGTATTCAAAAAAAGAAAAGTACCTATTTAAAAAAAAAACTATTGAAAAAGAGTCAATTTAAAAAAAGTATTTCAAAAAAGTCTTTAAAAAAAAAGTATTTAAAAAAGTGAAAATTGAGTTTTTTTTAGTGAACATTTAATGAAAAGTTTAACATTGCCTCTTATTTCCGAGTGTGAGAGTGACACTAGGGATTTAATGAAGGTAAATACAAGGCTATAAGGTAAGGAGAGAGTTATTGAGTGATTGGAGGCATCAAATAATGGTTAATTCAATGGTTTATACGGAAGAATTTAATGAACTTGTGGACATTTAATGAAAATTTTAAAATTGGTTGTTATTTCGGTAGTCTTATTTATGTTTATATTTATTATTTTAGATTTTATTGATACCATTTTTATTATTCATTAGTGATGTGATATTGATTGATTATATATATATATATATATATATATATATATATATATATATATATATATATAGATAATATATATATATATAGATATATATATATATATATATATATATATATAATATATATATAATATATATATATTAGGTATATATAGGTATATATACCTATCCATCCATCCTACCCTATACCTATACATCTAACCTACCCATCCATCCATAATATATATATATATATATATATATATATATATATATATATATAATATATAATATATATATATATATATATATATATATAATATATATATCCTATTAATTATATTTCTAAGCTGACTAGTGACTATTGTTGTATTTTCATCACATTATATTCATGCTTATTTATTTATTTATATTTTGCTTGTTGCTGTGATCGATAAATGAAGATAAATTATAATAATATTTTTTCTTTGCTTTTCCAGATGAGTGAAAAAATAAGTGTTTGAAAATAGCGGTACAACCACAGCTAACTACTAACTAACGTATAACTCTAACTACTGTCTAAACGACTGGAATACAATACAAGGACATCAAATAGTGGGACGTCACCTGAGAAAGAAAGAAAGAAAGAAAGAAAAAATATCTTAATAATATTAATATTAATAATATTAATAATAATTAATATTAATTCAATATTAATAAATATATAAATATAATAATACACAGAAAGAATATAATAAAGAATACAAAAATAAAGTTAAAATTAAAAATTATATAAAAGAATAAGTTAAAAATAGTTGAAAAGAAAACAATAGGCAAGACGAGACAAAAATAAAAGACAAATGATAATTAATAATTTAATATAAAATAATAATTAATAATAATTAATAAAAAAATGATAATCTTGATAATTATTTTCATTTCTTACGATATGAAAAAAAAGATAGTGAGTGAAAAAAAGACAGCAAAATGAGTGAAAAATGTGAGAAAATTAAAGTTAGAAGAAACAGTGAGAAAAAGTGATCTGAATAGCAAAATGAGGAAAACTAGTGAGAAAATATGAAAGCCTTAGTGGATGATAGAAAAAGATAATTAAAAGATTAAAAATAAATAAATAAATAAAATGCCACCACAACCCTAACCGGCCGGCCGCCACGCCCACCACTCTCACAACATAGCGTCCGCAGACCTGTAAACTTCACGGACACACACGCACGCACATATACATGCGCTATAGGAGAGGGATGCGAGAAATAGCGATAATATTAAATAGTAAGTAAATCCCTTCACGTCCCAGATCTTTCCTTGCTATAAAAAAAATGTCTCTCAGCAATAAACTAAAAGAAGCACTGAATATCCACATTTGTTAGTGGGAACCAAGGATGCTAAAACAGGTCTTATCTATTAAAATATTGCTTATAGTCACTAAAAAATCGTCTAATATAGTCAAATTACAATGGAAATTACGTTCTGGGTCTCAAGAAAATTTGGAGTGTGGTGTGTGGTGGTGTGTGTACAATCACCAATCAGCATCACCACCACCAGTCACCGACAGGTAAATGCGTGTTAAAAAGCTTGTTTGTAGGGGTAATCCTTACTTTCCGTTCCTTTCATTACACATACACAACCACCTAAGAAAATAAGAAAATAAGGAAGCTACAAAGAGGCTGGGAGACCAAACGTGGTAGTCATGTACTAACACTACCTACATCCACCTTTCATCCCCATCCATAACACGTCTTGCCTCCTTTTAAAACTCCTAATGACTCCGCACTAACTACCTAAGGAACTAAGTCCATTCCAATCATTTACCACCCTATTTGTGAACCTGTTCTTCCCTATTTCTTTATATCTACAGTACGCTTTTCCAGCTTTCCTTTTCCACACACACACACACACACACACACACACACACACACACACACACACATGTATTCATTCAAAGCATTACACACACACACACACACACATGTATTCATTCAAAGCATTACACACACACACACACACACACACACATGTATTCATTTAAAGCATTACACACACACACACACATGTATTCATTTAAAGCATTACACATACATACACAGGGGCGGACTGGGACTTAATTTCGGCCCAGGACTTTTGGTGTTGACCAGCCCACTTGGAGGAAAGGCCGGGGGGGGGGGGGGGGGGGGGGGGGTTGACGATGAGAGCCAACGCAATTAGAGGGTATTGGAAAAAAAAAATCCCTTCTAACTTTCCTGAAATCATGGATGTAGAAATGTAAGTATTAACGCCACCAGCCGTCTGTAAATCGAAAGAAACTTTGTCCTGGCGACTTTAGTGTTATCTACGGTAGACAAGTCACAATTTTACTAAGTTATAAGAAATAAAGAGCCTGAAAGTTTATATCTATTTTACACTTTCATATCTATATCCTTCAAATTTTGCTAAAGTACTGTCAGGCTCAGCATAACACAAATTAAATTGTTGAAACTCGGCTTTGATCCTCAATTCATTGACAATTCCTCATCATCTTAGGGAGATCTATCAGATATTGTAGGGCCACAATAATAAAAAAATACAAAAATCCAATGCAATACAGTACACACCTCCCACGCCACGGGCATACAACCAATAACTAAATGACTGTGTGACAACAGTTTGGGAGAAAGGCAGTCCTACCACTGTTGCCACAAGGAATTGTTATTTGTTTAAATGCGCAGTATAAAAAGCCCCGTTCATATCTCCATGACTCGCGTCAGCGACCAGTCGCGACTTGTTGAGTCATCCAGTCGGTGCCGACTGCAGCCAATTTTGGAGAATGAAGCTTCAAAATTGGCTTGGTTGGCTCGGGTTGCCATAGTTAGGCGACTAGTCGGCGACTAGTCTGTGATTGTCGGCGATAGTCGCGGACAGTCGCGGACTAAAACAAATTTTACCGCCAATATTGGGTTGCCACCATACGACGACAGTCTCAGCACGACGGCAACGTGGCACGACCGGCAACCACGTTGCCGTCATGCGGCGACTGTTCCCAGCCGTGCTGCGACCGACGCCGAGTGGTTGTAGATGTGGGCAGCGCTCTGGCCCATCGCCCACACCACTTTAAAACCTTCGCTTGTGTAGTGAAGCACACCACCAATTTTCGGGCACACTGTTGTCCACACACTTGCCCCCTGGACTAGGCCACAAAACTTATTGCCTCAATGTTTAAATGATCACAATAGCTGGACTGGTGATAACAATCGCCGAGCACTAAAGATCTGCGAAGCAGTT
>JACEEZ010000297.1:5000-12500 GCA_016584305.1 Chionoecetes opilio
AAGGTAGGCTATGCACATAAGGTTGGAAATGATGGTATGGAGCATATTACTGCATGTAATATACTAAAATTAGCTACTGGCATTCTTGTAAGCAGTAATAAATAGACTTAGCATGGCATCTAGGCCAGTCATTTGATATGTGGATTTAGCCATCATATTCCCACTGGCCACTGCATTATTTTATTGTGTCTGTCTTACTTCTTTCCAGTGAATGTCTTTCATCTTTTCCAGTTTTCTAACAACATTTTCTTAGGTTTTATTGTTCCAGGTGTTAGGTTTTTTAATGCTAAACTATCCACAATTTTTTTGTTTTTTTAGTCTTTCTTAAACATTGCATAGGAATCCAAAAGCTTTTCATCTGATGTCACCTTTGAAAATATTTATTGCATTTTATGTACTCCCTTCCTACTTTAATGCGTTTGAGTAAAAAGAGCTTCAATTATATATTTCTTTCTCTACAAGATGTTGCACTAATCTCACTTATAAGAACAGTGTTTGCAGTATATTTTGATACCTGTATGATGGCTATGTACACAATATTTTCTACTTTTACTGCATACAATATTATAGCCAGGCCCAATAATTTCCAATAGCATTTTCATGGGGCATGCATGGGGAGGCGGTAGCGGAGTGGTTAGCGTCTCCGACTGGCGTTCTCGGTGACCCGAGTTCGATCCCCGAAGAAACTCAAAACCTTTCTGCACCATGGAGTGGCCTAAGAACACTCACATTCCCTGCCCATCAACTCCACCTTCGATTGCGAGTGCATCGGAGGACACAGGGGGGCGGCATGAACCTCTAATCAAAGGCGTCACTATAAGAATCCTGCCTGCGCCACCACGGGCGAGGACAAACCATCACAGCCCTCAAGTGAACCTCCAGAGCCTACCATCTGAGCCCTGGGTCACCACTGCCTACAGGCGCTAAAGGCACAAATGTAAAAAAAAAAAAAAAAAGGCCATTGCAATAATGCATAGGGTTAGGTTGGCCAACTGTCGCGTTTGGCAATTTCCTGTCTTAAATGCTGCAAAGCACAAATCTAGATGATTGCTTTATTTATCATTAGTATAAAAAAAAAGTAAGTCATATATATGTAAAAATTCCATGGTTCAATTTTCCTAGCTTTGGTGTTGAGATATTTAAAAATAAATAACGTAATTTGTGTTCAGTTTGCAGAGACAAATATCGGAAATATACTTCCATCCCCCTGATCTTTTAGCGTTGAAGGACAAATCGCGAACTAAGTAGATTGTCTTTCATTCTTACCCTGTAAACATGTACACATTAATCTAACATTGTATTTTTTTCTAATCTCAAGTTGTTTCAGCTTTAATAAAGATAATTTTCTATAATCATGTATTATATCCTTATTAACTTAATCATGTTATTTTTCCTTTAATGCATATATTTCGTTTTAAAGACAAGTAAAGTAGACAATGTTAACATGAATGCTGGTTTATTAAGATCCCTGCTTTCATTTTGAGAAGTACTTATTGGGCAGGAACTTCCACATTGATTTGGGCATCGGAGAAGCTGTTTGTGTACATGTCCCTCTTGCAGCAACAACCTCACCTTCATGAATGCAAATTTCTGTACTTTACGGATCTTAAAAAAGGAGGAACTCATGATATCATAATTTGTTATAGAAAAATACTCCAACTTGTCATGAAAAAATATGATATTGGGAATTCTTCCTTTAAAGATCCATAAAACACAGATAACTATAATTGCATTCCTGGAGGTGCAGAGGTGCAGTTTTTGCACCTTCTGGAGGGGTACATAATTGCACCCTATTTGTACAATGGGTGTAATATTGCACTCCTCCAGAAGGTGCAATAACTGCAGTTTTGAGCGTGGGTGCAGCTTTTGCACCTTTAAAGGTGCAGAAGTGGGACATCATTTTGCACCTTTAAATGTGCAAAGTTTCGCCCTTTAAGGTGCATCTGTTGCACCCATATGGGTGCAAAAATGCATCCCTCCAAAAGATGCACCTCTAAAGGTGCAAAACCTGCACCTCTAAAGGTGCATTTTTTGCACCCATATGGGTGCAAAATTGCACCCAAAATTCCAATTCCAAAAGGTGCAAAAAGTTGCACCCTAGTGTTAAGGTGCAGCCTTGTACCCTTAAGGGTGCAACATCGGTGATATCGTTTTGCACCTTTAAAGGTGCAAAGTTGCACCCCTAAAGGTGCATTTGCTGCACCTATATTGGTGCAAAAGTGCACCCCTCCAAAAGGTGCAAAAGTTGCACCTAAAAGGTGCAAAACCTGCACCCCTAAAGGTGCATTTCTTGCCCCCCCCTTAGTCCAATTTACTAATGTGGGTACTCAAAACGGTGAACTTGACGAACTGGTTAGTCAGTTTGTTTTGACTAAGACCATACTCAGATTTACTAGGTAGTTACTCAAAAAATGACTAACCATTGTTACTCATCGTGACTAAAACTTGGGTTACTCGTTTTAGACCCCACGGCTTGAGTATGCTAAGTTAGTCACCATGACTAACTTTTGTTTTGTGTGCTGGAATTAATTAGTTGGAGAGTTCCAACTAATTTCAGTGTGTTGGAATGAGGGAGTGTGTTGGAATGAGGGAGTGTGTTGGAATAAGGGAGTGTGTTGGAATGAGGAAATGTGTTGGAATGAGGGAGTGTGTTGGAATGAGGAAGTGTTTTGGAATGAGGGAGTGTGTTGGAATGAGGAAGTGTGTTAGAATAAGGGATTGTGTTGGAATGAGGGAGTGTTTTGGAATGAGGAAGTGTGTTTGAATAAGGGAGTGTGTTGGAATGAGGAGGTGTGATAGAATAAGGGAGTGTGTTGGAATGAGGGAGTGTGTTTGAATAAGGAAGTGTGTTAGAATAAGGGAGTGTGTTGGAATGAGGAAGTGTGTTAGAGTAAAGGAGTTAAACTCCCCTGTTTAAGGGGAGCGGCCGGTCGGAATATGACGAAAGTCGGAGAAATTCACATAATTTCAATGTTGTTGAACAAAAAGTCAAAAGTCAAGGGGAGAAAACTCCCTCTGAGTTTTCCCTGGGGAAGGGTTGGTGTATGATCGAAAGGTGGTACCTGAACCATTGGATTTACCTACTGCTTGTGTTGCTACGGTGCAGATGTCCGCCTTTGACATAGACCGGGGTATGGTACCAACCCTAGGATCGCTTGTCAACGTCGTGGACTACCCGGAGTTAAAGTACTCGCTCTAGGAACTCTTGGATCAGTACCGAGATGTCGTAGCTCTCCCCGGTGAAGCTCTTGGTACCACCGATACAGCGGAACATCACATTAAACTCAGTCCAGGGACCAAACCTGTCTACATTCCTGCTTACAGGCTACCTCATAGCCAACGGGCTGTGGTAGAAACAAATGTAGAGGAAATGTTAGAGCAAGGAGCTATTTAACACTCGTGCTCACCCTGGAACAGTCCTTTGCTCCGTGTCCCGAAGAAGGATGGAACTTTTCGCCCAGTTATTGACTTTCGGCGAGTAAGTCAGGTCTCAGAAGATGACAGGTATCCGTTGCCAGTCCTAAAAGATCTCATTTCGTTAGGTCCGGTTGATACAATTTTCAGTAGTTTGGACCTTTTGTCGGGGTACTGGCAGGTGCCCATGGCAGAATCCTCCAGAGAGGTTACGGCGTTCAGTACGCCGGGAGGTCACTACGAATGGCTTCGGATGCCGTTTGGCTTGAAATCCGCGCCGCTTACTTGTCAGAGAATGTTAAACACAATTTATGCCGGTATGATAGGTAACTCCGTGTTCGCATAATTGGATGATATTATAATTGCTAGCAAAGAACATGAGTCTCACTTTAAAACTTTATAGTCAGTTTTGCAACGACTGTTGTCAGCTAGTCTCAAAGCCAAGCTCACCCAGTGTTAATTTTTGAAAGCTAAGATTAGCTTCTCGGGCCATATTGTCGACCGGGCGAGACTTCACACCATGGACGATAAAGTATTGGCCGTCAAAAACTTTCCTCAACCCCAGAGTGCTGGAAATGTTATATCCTTTTGGGGACTAGCGGGCTTTTACCGGCCCTTTATCTAAGATTTCGCCAGAATGGCATCTCCCCTAAACCAGCTGTTAAGAAATGTTTTATTTCATTGGGATGCTCCTCAGGAGCAAGGTTTCGAAGAGCTGAAACATGCACTCGTGAAAGCTTCTGTCTTGGCATTCCAAGATTTATCCGCTCCATTTGAGCTATGTATAGACGCTTCGGCTAAGGGACTTGGGGCAGTGCTGATGCATAAAGATGCAAGAGGGAAGAACCGTGTAGTCGCGTACGCGAGCAGAGTTCTTATCCGTCGAGGTAAATTATTCCGTTACACACCATGGAACCCTCGGAGTAATTTGGGCTCTCAAACAATTCATGGACGTTATTTTTGGTTATCCAATAACTGTCTATAACGGACCATGCAGCCGTTACTGAGCTATTAAGGGTAAAAAAAATTACGGAAAGGCTTGCAAGATGGTACCTGACGATCCAAGAGTTTAACCCAACCTTCAATATTTGCCCGGAATTGCAAATGTGGTAGCGGACGCGTTATCGCGAAACGCTCCGGTGGTGGGTGCGGTCACAGGGGAAAATCCCGTGCCGAATTTTTCACTCCATAAATTGGGCTTCGAACAACGTTTAACGAGAGATTCGGGGGAAGGTCATCTATGCTTAGAGTCAGCGATGAAACCTCCATACCATCATATCAGTGAATTACTCACAATTTTTCCTGTCACTCACAAGGTACTGTGCCGACATTGGCCACATAAAAGGACCCAGTGGAACAAAATGTTATTCCTGACGTTTTTGTTCCAACGCTACTCAAACTTGTGCACGATGTGCCCATGGCTGGACATACGGGACGTGAATCGTACCCTAGCAGCCGCGAGGCGTGTGTATTTTTGGCCTACGATGCTTGTGGACATTGAAAAATATGTTGCCAGGTGTGTATCTTATGCCCAAAACAAGGGACGATTGCAGGACCCGCTCCTATATTAGAATACCCACCACCTGAGCAGCCATGCAACGTAGTTGCTATAGATCTTCTACAGTTACCCACGAGTCATCACGGCTCACAATATCTTCTGGTGTGTGTAGATCACTTTTCAAGGTTTGTAGTCCTTGCACGGTGAAGAATAAAACGGCTGCGACTGTAGCCCATGCATTAATTACTCATCTTTTCCTGCCCTTATTCCACACCAAGAGTATTGCTCAGTGATACTGGCGCAGAGTTCCGTAATGCATTGCTTACGGAGATTTGTACATTGTACAATATTAAGCAGACTTTCACGGTTGCATACCATCCAAGCTCGAATGGTATGCAACCTTAACGTGGAGCGCGTTAACAGGAAGATTCTTGACGCGTTGAGACCTGTCGTAAACAGTTTGCACGACGATTGGGAAGATTGGTACGTGATGCTACGTGACGGCCTGCATTAATAGCTCAGTTTGCGAGTCCACGATCAAGTCTCCTCACTACATACTTTATGGTGCGGATAAACGGATGCCATATGACCTATTAGCCAAGCCCAATAAACCTGTATATAACATAAGTAGCTATCTGGATCAGCATTTGCATGTCGTTAGTAATATACACAAAAGGGTCAAGGAAAGGCTACAAGCGCTCTCGTGCTGAGATGATGGCACAACAACATAAGCGTGCAGTTCATATTACTATAAAAAAAGGCGATACCGTAATGGTTCAGGCTACGAGTCGGAATTCCAAGTTGGCGCCGAAATTCGTTGGCACGCGCATTGTTGTTGATGAGAAGCATGGCAATAAGTTTGAGGTATTGGATCCATTTTTTCATACTGTCCAGATAATTCATAATGACAGGTTAAAGAAGACCAAGACCCGACGTGACCTGGCTTTTGCTGAATGTGCTTACCTACCTCCACGCACTTCCACAAACCCAATCACCACTAACGCCAAGCACGGCTATAATCTACTACCCCGAGTCTAACTAATTACCTCAGTAACTTTATAAAGCTAAACTTGTTGCATGCCAACCATTTTATAGGTTCAATTATTTTGCATGCCAAAACCAAGCGAGACCTTGTCAATGATTTAGGTAGGGTGTCTCAGCTCTTATTTGAGACAGTTATGGATGAGCATGTCCGAGACTTGCAGGAGGACTATAATCGACTGGTTACTATTTTGGTGGCTAACTTAATGGTGTATTAACATTAAGTTAACAGTAAAAGTATGGACATTCTTGATATTGATCTCCGATACCTTTTGAATATTTTTGCCTTTAACTATTAAAAGGTCAATCAGCCTGTAATAGTGAGTGCGGTACAATAGAGTGCTGAACAGTGCGATTGTGCGTTTAAAATCTCTCAACTGATATTATTTCTTTGACCAAACTTTACTAGTTTTTGAATCCTCATGAAATGTGGTCGTTTCCAATATTGCGGCGCTTACCCAAACATGGTAGATGCAGCTAGTGGGAGAGTAACCGCAAATCTTTTTACTGAGGAGGATTTCTTACATATACTAAACATTGGTCAAGATTACTTCAATTTGCAACCCTTCTTCAGACAGGATGCTATTCAGCACTACTATCCGGTCTTGTAAGTAACGCTTACAATGGATGTTATTGTAGTGCATGTCCCCTCTAAGTCATCAGAGATTTTTGAGACTTATCGGGTGGAATCTTTTAAATTTATCTGTTAAACAGATATTTATATTACTGGACTTACTATAATATCTAGTTTTAGTGGCTGACGATCTGGCTCTATGCATCTGGCCGACTAAAGGATCTATTTACCGCTTCACTATTTGCCTTCCTTCTTATTTGAGGTGGCATATGTAGATAAATTTTTTAAAGGTAGTCCAGATGACGCATTGAATCCGTTTCATCATATCAATGGTTTCTTTCATGAGCGAACATCATGTGACTGTCGTTTGCCCTTACGGAACTTCCTATCAACGGGTTTCTGGTCACTATGTATGTGTTGGTGTTTGTTATGCTTCGAGGAAGCTTTTACAAGAAACGTCTCCACTGTTTCCGCTGAAATCTCTTCAGAGTTTAACATTCTCTAGAATATCTATTGTTTTTATTACCTCCTCTGAGATCAAGTTCTCTGACGAGTCACAGTATGCAACTCGCGGCTCTGGAGAACGAATCTCCTGATTACCTAAACCCCATTGTTTTCTATCCCAGTGTACTATAGCTACTTTGTTGTTGTGTCAAGCGATTAGGCAAGTATCTTTTACGTGGAAAAGCTTAATCTTCACAGACCTGACAGGTATTACACATTTTTGAATCAAGATTAGGTACATTTTCTTATGCCGCGTGGGCGCGCCAGGCGCGTGACCGAGCGATGTTAAGGCATATGTATAGCTATGATAGGTATAGGGTGTGGCAAATTGTGTTGCCGGACCCAGTTGCATTGCTGCTGAGTTAGCTTGTATTGAGAGCCGGCAGATTTGTCATAAGATGTCACGTAACTTATTTTCATCTATTATAAATAGATCGTATCATAATAGATATTTATATATATAGATATA
>JACEEZ010000297.1:17500-22500 GCA_016584305.1 Chionoecetes opilio
TCAGCGATTCTGAGGCTATTTTGACTTTGATGAACGAGATGAAGATGCTACAGGAGGCGCAGGTCCATTACCAGGAGGAGTGTGCTGATTTGCGTGCCCAAATAGTCTCTCTACAAGAATTGAAGAGGGAGGTGGCAGCCTTGAAGGGTGTGATGGCGACCGCTCGAAGCGACATGGTGAGCGTGACAGGAGAGATATTGAGCCTAAAGGAAATGCTGACAGAGATGACCCGAACGATACAAGACACTCTTGGTTCAAGGCGACGCCGTGATGTAGCCCCTGACGACGCCCTGTTGACCATGGATGTAGACACCATGGACCCTCTTGTCAACCCCCCTCCCCCCATGGCGCCCAAAAAATCCCGGGGTAAGGGAGGTCGACGGACGCCTGAAGGGGAAAATGAGACTCCTGCCTAGCTCAGTGCCCGCTCGGCTTGATGCCCCCCCGCCCTCCACCCTGGGAGTGCCTGCCTGCCACCCAACCGCCCTTCTCATTCTGTGCCTAAGTGCGCCTATAACTCATCCTCTCCCCTCCCTCACTGACTGTGCGATCTGAACTCTGTGCCCTGTCGTAAATCGTGTAGGGTAAACATGAATGTCATAATATTCCCCTTGGCCCATACTGTGTGTTTAGATTATTATAATTCAACGACTATGCCTCTCATATTCGATGTTCTTTACCAGCTCATCATATGTATACTGAGATAAGACTGTTCTTATGAAACAGTCTTTTTCACAACTGTACTTCAATTGTGAATAAAAGTATTGAATCTGAATCTCTATCTCTCTCTCTCTCTCTCTCTCTCTCTCTCTCTCTCTCTCTCTCTCTCTCTCTCTCTCTCTCTCTCTCTCTCTCTCTCTCTCTCTCTCTCTCTCTCTCTCTCTCTCTCTCTCTCTCTCTCTCTCTCTCTCTCTCTCTCTCTCTCTCTCTCTCTCCAATTTCTGTAATCAATCAATCATTGGGGGCAAATGCCGGGGGGCGTGTCGCCTCGCCCACCCTACGACGCCACTCCCTGGGGTCACCACGCGCGAGTCCCCATGCAGGCTTCTTTCCCAAACAAAGCAGCTGTTGACAAGAAACATCAACTTGCCCCAGCCACGAGCCTTGTGGGCGCCCTCTTGGCCTCCTGCACGCCGGATTGTCTCTTACAGATACAACCCGATGGGAAGGATCGGCTTCAGGGTAGCGTGCTACATGCCCATATAGCCGAAGTTGACGCTGACGGACTATGCAGGTAATAGGCCTCGATTCAGTTCCACGGTGCAATCGCTTATTTGACACGTAATCATCCCAGCGATACCCCATGATTCTGCGAAGACACTTATTACCAAAGGCATCGACTCGTCTATTCAAGTCACTATTTAGTGGCCATGTCTCACAACCATAGAGTAAGACAGGGATTACAAGCGACTTGAAGATCCGGAAATTTGTCCTGCTGCACAGATACCGACAACGCCAAATACACCCGCTGAGCGAATCCATAACACCGTGGGCTATGCCAGTCCGCCGTAAGACTTCTTTACGTGACCGGCCGTCATTATGGACTGCGCTACCAAGGTATGTAAGACTTTCCAAGATCTTAATGTCGTCCCCGCAACCATGAACAGACTGTACTGTTTCATCTAGTAGGCCTCCAAACACCTGGACCTTGGTCTTAAGCCAGGAGATCTCAAGTCCCAAAGGTTTTGCCTCCTCGTGCAGCGCCTCGAGAGCCATCACCAGGACCTCCATTGACTGAGCAAAGATTACTGCATCATCGGAAAAAACATGATTAGTTATCTAGGTGTTGCCGACGGATGCTCCACAATCACTTTGATCTACAACTTCGGCCAATACCCAGTCCATACAAGTGTTGAATAGTGATGGGGCAAGGACGCTCCCTTGCCTCACTCCTGTATTAACAGGAAAGAAGCTGGATACACCTGCCCCACACTTTACAACACTCTCAGTCCCAGAATACAGACCAGTTATCAAACAAATAATCCTTGCAGGAATCCCGCGAATTCCCAAAAGATCCCAGAGTGACTCACGATGCACTGAGTCAAAAGCCTTCTTGAGATCAACATAAGCTGCAAGCATCATCCCCTGTCGAAACTCACGTCGGCGTTCCACCAGTACACGAAGCGCTAGGATACGGTCCGTTGTTGACTTACCAGTCGTGAACACAGACTGCTGAGGTCTCTGATGCTTCAGCAGATGACTGCGGATCCGTGTCAGCAATAGATGGACAAGCACCTTGCCTGGCACGCTGAGCAGTGTGTAATACCGCAGTAATTGTTGCAGTCCTGACGGTCCCCTTTCCCTTTCCAGATAGGGACGACCAGCCCCCTTTTCCAGTCAGGAGGAACGGTATTTGATTGCCACACGGCAGTCAGGACAACATGCAACCCGCGGATCATGGCCTCACCCCCAGCTTTGAGGAGCTCCGCACTGATATTACAAACACCAGTTGCCTTTCCACCCCTCAACTTAGATACAGCCTCTCTGAACTCGTCATGAAAGGGTGCCGTTTCGTCAATGGGAGGATCGGCATCCACTGCCTGTAACCCAGTTGTGTGAGGCTGCTCAGTTTGAGGGTCCACCGTGAACAACTGCCCAAAGTACTCAGCCCAACGAGCCATCTGTCCATCCATGTCCGACACGAGGCGCCCATCTACTGTTCGAATAGCACTCGCCCGTGATGGAGACTTGGAATTGAGCTTCTTCAGGGCTCGGTAGGCGGGTCGGATGTCATTAGCGTTCAAATGACCCTCGACATCCTCAGCAAGACACCTGACATACCTCACCGTGTCTCTCTCGAGGAGGGTTCTAGTCCGGCGTGACAGAGCCCTGTGCTGGTCCTGGTTCCTAGCCAGCCTAGTTGAGCGACTCTCCTCGATTTTCTCCGGCGTCTCCGTCGAGACAAAACCACGCCTTGACCTCGGGCGCTTCCCAATACACTCCTTGGCAGCCTGTAGAGTTTCACGTTTGAAGGTATCCCACAGTTATACAGGGTCCTCGAGGGCACCGAGCACATCAAATCAATTTGAAACTGCCACCACATACTCATGGGCACATGTTAATTCCTTCAGTTTCTCATGATGAAACACAGTATGGTTACCTCTTGAAATTTTTCTGGACATGACATTAAGCTTAAGTGTAGCAACAACAAGTCTGTGATCTGTTCCAAAGAACTCAGCACTCCGGTAAACCCTGCAGTTCTGGGCGATCCTCCAACGAGTACTAACGAGGACGTGTTCGATCTCCTTAGCTACCCCTCCGGCATTACTATACCATGTCCAGCGGTGCAGCTGTGGTCTTTGATACCAAGAAGCTATCATTTTCAACCTTCTGGACCTTTCAAAATTCAGAAGCAGATAACTCTTGGTGTTTATGGTACCGGAGCCATGGGGACTAACACCTAACTCGTAGCCATCTTTCACAGTGCCAGTAGTAATATTAAAGTCGCCCAAGACAATGAGTGTGTCCCGAGGAGGACACTGGTCTAATACAGAGTCGAGTTTGGCGTAGAACATCTCTTTTTCTACAGTTTTACGCATCTCGGTAGGAGCGTACACTGCAACAAGAGACATGAAACCCAGAGTGTGTTTCATCCTCACCCGCATTATACGCTCATCAACCGGAGTAACCTCAACAACTGACGGCTGCAGTTTGCTAGAGATGCCTATAGCTACTCCCCGGACATGGTCACCATTGCTCATGCCGGACCAGTAGTAAGTGTAACCCTTACTGCTGGTCTCGCCACTGCCAGGCCTCCTCGTCCCAGAGAGTCCCACTATATCCACCCTCAGCCTACTGAGAACGCCCGATAGGAGAGGTAGTCGACGATCTTCTGCGAGGCTCAGAACGTTCCACGAGCCCACACGAAGAACCCTACGGAGATTTATCCCAGGAGTGATTTGACGGGCAGGCGCCGCCTCTGCACCGCCCCGGCCACCCCCATAAGAAAAAGTTGGGCAATTTCTACACCCCACTTTTTATTCATAATAATGTGCACGGAGAATTTCAAGGCATCTACTTTCTTTTTTTCTTTCTTTTTATTTATTGTATGTTTTCCTCCCTTTTTCCTTCGGCCTTTTTGAAAAAATATTAGGGATTTCTTGATTTGTGTAATACGTGTTTGTTTAATAGGACAAAAAATACATAAGGTGTTGGTGCGTTGATGGATCAGCTTACCGTTGGATGGTGTAGAGGAGAGTGATAAACGGATGCAAACAATAATTTACAACGTTAAATGTAAATTCGTTTGTATTAATATGCGGTTCAGAAAGAGAGAGATAAAGTGGGGGCAGAGTTTCAAGTGTCACCCATGCTTCGTACACAGTGTTTAGTGGGTGTGTAATGGAGTTGGTGGGGTTTGGAAGGGAGGCGAGGCCTTCTGAGGCGGTAGTGGGGGACGCTAGGTTTTCTGAGGCGGGGGGAAGAGGGGAGCATGGTTTTCAGTTGTGGGGGAATAGGGGGCAAGGTTTTATGAGGTGGGGTAGGGGGGGACTAGGTTTTATGTGGCGGGGTAAGGTGGGGGGGTCTAGGGTGTGTGATGAAATCCTTTCTGCCCTGCTGTTGTGATGTTCTCGCCGGTATGTTTTAGTTCTATTTCGTATTTTCCTTACTATTTTGATGTCCTCGCTTGCCATTTGCAGTGCTGTTCTCGCTTCTCTTGCACCTTGCGGACGTGTAAGAAGGAAGAGGAAAGAAATAAAGAAAAAAGAAGAGTGAGGAATGAAGAATGAAAGAATGAATGGAATTGAAAGAGCCATGCAATTTGTTTGTGTCGAGTGCCATCGAGAGAGCGAGTCTCATTTCAATGCGGGGGTCATTAAATATATATACATAGGGAGAGAGAGAAAGAGAGAGAGAGAGAGAGAGAGAGAGAGAGAGAGAGAGAGAGAGAGAGAGAGAGAGAGGAGAGAGAGGAGAGAGAGGAGAGAGAGAGAGAGAGAGAGAGAGAGAGAGAGAGAGAGAGAGAGAGAGAGAGAGAGAGAGAGAGAGAGAGAGAGAAG
>JACEEZ010000297.1:25000-50000 GCA_016584305.1 Chionoecetes opilio
TGTAACCCGAAACGAGACAGGAACTGGAAGGGATGGAGCGGTGACTCGTGCTGCGCCTGCAGAGACGGCTGGGGCCGGTGCGGCTGCTGCTGTTACTGTGGCCCAGGACACCGCCGTTACTACCGAAGAAGGAAAGTCTACAGGAGTTGAGAGTGTTGCCTCGTTGGAGGGCGTCACTGGAGCTGTACGACGAAAGGACCAAGCCGCCGCTAAAATGAGCGCAAGAGCTTCACAAAAGTAAGATTAATAAAGACCAAGTAACAAGTTGATGACCTTATCATTGTTAAAATGGCTATTCAAGGACACCAGGTACCATATAACTATGAACCAGATCTCATTAATATTTTTAATGACAATGATCAACACCATTTTCCGTCTCATGTTATTGATAATATGACATTTCACTTTACTAGATATTGTGATAAAGAAAGACTTTTGGTTGATGATATTCACTGTGACGATATTACATACGAACCACCGTGTGATTACATTTTATGTGGTGACACAAATGAGAAAACAAATTCTATTCAATCTCTCAAATTACTATCTTTTAATATAGGAAGCATTCCATGCCATCTGGACACTTTTAATGTACAATGTTTAAACACTTTTGACTTAAATTTTGATATAATAGGACTGTGTGAAACGAGGCTTAATGACAGCATAATGCCCCTTTACAACTTAAAGAAATTCACTGGTAATTTCAAAAACAAAACTATAAGTGGGGGGAGATTGGCGATATATATGCACAACAAATTTCACTGTGTATCAATGGAGAATGTCTCCTTCCAACTACTACACTTACAATCACTGTTCCTAAAGGTTGTTCAGCCATCAAAGTTCATAGTTGGAATAATTTACCGACCACCAAATTCAAGTATGAATGACTTTCTTCAGTCCTTAGAACACATTTTAGATGCCATAGTGTCAGAGTTAAAACTACCGTGTTATGTGATGGGTGATTTTAATGTTAATTTACTTCAGTACGATACGGATAACAGTGTTAAGGAATTGGTAAATATATTGTCTTCTCACTTAACGTACCCAAAAGTGCTAAAGCCAACCAGAGTAACTAGAGCTTCAGCTACTTTTATAGACCATATATGGACGACTGAAATATATAATTGTGTGACGAGTGGAATAATTAACATAACTATCAGTGATCATTTCCCTGTTTTTTATATATTTTCTTTAAAAAATGTTGATAACTCCCCACATATATCTTTGCAAAGAAGAATGATGAGTTTGGAAAACATGGATAATTTTAAAGAAGAATTGACAAATTATAATTGGAAACAAGATATGACCGGTAGGAATGTTGATGAAGATTTGAATACTTATGTGAATGCATTTACTACCATATTTAACAAAAACTTTAAAATTAGAGAATATAAGATTAAACTGGTACATACTGATAAACCATATATTACTACAGTCATCAAACAATCTATAAAATACCGGAATATATTACAACAAAATTATGCAAAGTGGCCGCTAACGTATGGTAGACAGTTTAAACGATACAGAAATACTCTGACATCAGTAATAAGAGAAGCCAAAAAATATTATTACAAAGTAAAACTAACATCAAACTCTGGTAATAGCAAAAAAACGTGGGAACTAGTTAACTGCTTGATGGGAAGGAATAAGAAGCAAAAGTACCGCCCTCGTTTACTTCTCATAATAATACTACAACCAATTACCAAGAAGTAGCCGATGGTTTCAATGAGTATTTCAGCAGTGTTGCTGAACAACTAGCAGATAACATTCAACCATCTCCCTCTTCAGGTGCAAGAACCAGAGGTCTCGGTCATGGAGCACCGAGGCGATGCGTCGTGATGCGGAGACCCTGGTGACGGTCCCTGAGGAGCAGACGTGCAGGCCACAGGACCAGCAGGCCGAAGCGTGCAGGCACGAGGACCAGCAGGTCGAGGCGTTCATGCTAGAGGAGGAACAGGCAGAGGCAAGCAGGCCAGTGGAGGAGCAGGCCGAGGACCCCAGGCACGAGGACCAGCAAGCTGAGAAGTGCAAGAAGGAGCAAGACGTTTGCAGGAAAGAGGGGAAGCAGGAGGAGGAGTAGGGCGAGGAATGCAAACTAGAGCAGGAACAGGAGGAGGGATGCAAGAGAGAGGAGCAAGAGGACAGTAAGACAAACAAGGATGAGTATTGCACGACCCAGGAAAATGGAAAGGAGGACAACGAGGAAGTGAAGGACGAGAGCGTGGCGCGGCGTGACGAGCGGAAGGGCGAGGCTTGTTTTCGTGACGCTGCGGCCTGCGAGGAAGGTGGTGCAGGCACAGAGGTGGTGCTTCACAAGGATGTGGAGGCCCCCTCTGCCCCCTGCCAGCAACACACGCAGGCCCCCTCCCGGAAGCCAGCCAAGGCCCCGCAGCCTGCACCGCGCCGCCCGTCTCCGCCCTGGCAGTGCTCGCCGGCCTGCTACACCGGCAGCATGCGAGCCCTCCACCATGACGTCCTAGACTTCCAGCGGTGGGCGGGAGGCTCCGAGGCCGAGTACCGGCGTCGCATGCGTCTGGTGGCGGATGTGCGACGCGGAGTGACCGATATATGGTCCGCGACGCGCGTGGAGGTCACCGGTAGTCTGGCCAACGGCCTCTAACTGCCGGACAGCGATATAGACCTAACGCTGGTGGGCCAGCGGCCCACCGGCGACCAGTCGCCGCCGCCACTGTACACGCTGTGCGACGCCCTACTGCCGCACCGCGTGGCCTCGCGCGACAGCATCACCGTCCTGGAAAAGGCAGCGGTTCCCCTGGTGAAGCTCGTGCACCAGGAGATAATCATTCTGATTCTGGTTGCCGTAGAGGTCAGACGTCCCTGCTTCGTGTCCGCCAGTGTGAAACAGTGCGGTGAATTTCCTTATGCTGAATATCTATCTGTGTGAAACTTAATACCAATAGTGACTGTGATAGTGACAATGCTTACGTCGGAGGACATTAAGATTATGCTGAACATGTAACAAAAAGTTTACAAAGACTTTGTAGAGTTCCGGCTGAACGACTTAATCACCCGTGTAAAGGAAGTGGAGTCACACAACGTGAAGCTTGTTCACTCTTTGGAGTTTACCCAGAAGGAAGTAGACACCTTAAAAGAAGAGATAAAGTTATTAAAGGTGGAAGTACAGACCACGAAGAAATAAATAAGCAAGAAAAATGAAGTTGAAGACAGATTAACTAAAATGCAAGAAAGGATGGATTACCAAGAAGATTACTCAAGACGAAATAATCTGCGCTTCGATGGCCTCGATGAACAACCCAACGAGACCTGGGAAGTAACTCAAGACAAGATTCAACGACTGCTTCGGGACAAGCTCGAGCTAGGACCAGTTGAGCTCGAAAGGGCGCATAGAGTGGGTTTCCATTCCTACACGGGATCCACGCGTCCGCGGACCATAGTAGCTCGTTTTACTAAATTCGAAGACCGACAATGGGCACTTCGCAACTCACCGAAGCTCAAGAACACGAACATCTATTTAAATGAAGATCTCTGTGAAGCTTCGATGCACGCAAGACGAGCCAAGTTACCCGAGCTCAAAATGGCACGAGCTGAGGGTAAAATAGCTTACTTCAGCCATACTAAGCTCGTAATCAAGATGAGGAGGGAGCAGCCAGCCGACGTGCGGACGCAAGGTGCCCTACGCTCGACGGTACGTGGTGCTGGTGGTGCTGGAGCTGGTGGTGGTACCGGACGTGGTGCTGGTGGAGTAGGCACTGCTTCTGCTGTTGTCACTCGTGCTGGCAACGCTGGTGATGGTGCTACTGCTGCTGCCGATGCTCCTGGTGCTGGCTGTGCTGACGGTACAGGTGCTGCTGGTGTTGTTTCCAGTGGTGCTGGTGCTGCTGGTGCTGCTGGTACCAGTGGTGCTGGTGTTGCTGGTACCAGTGGTGCTGGTGTTGCTGGTTCCAGTGGTGCTGGTGTTGATGTTTCCAGTGGTGCTGGGGTTGCTGTAGACAGTGCTGATGGCGCTAGTGCAGGGGGTGCTGTTGCGGGCGCTGCTGGTTTAGTCGCTGGCAGTGCCGGTGCTGGCCCTACTGGTGCTAGTGCTGTGCATGGTAAGGACGTAGCACCCATCACTGGAGGGTCTGCCAGGATCAAGGAACAGCAGCACGACGGTTTAAATCTACGTAGTAATAAGCGTAAAGGTAAAGAATAATGTTGTATATTACACACTCGTACACTAAATTTAATATCCATATTAAAATTCATAATGTTCTTTCCTCACTTGAGTGACACTGAAGTTCTTCAACTATTGAATGATGTTGAATCCCCAACTCTTACTTATGATGAATTCGATAAATTAACATTCTGCTCTTTAAGTAATTGTAATAATTCCCATGACTTATCAAATAGTGATCCAGATGCAAATAGTTTACACAAAGCTTTATTGCCAAATTCTGATTATTTTAGCCAACAGGAATTTGAAAATTTATTGTCTAACAATACGTTGTCAATGATGGTTTTCTATAATATAAATAGTATTCCACACAATCTAGATAATTTCTTGCTTAACTCTGGTATTTCTTCAACACGACAAACCATAAGTATTCTGTCATTTTGTGAAACCAAATTATCCAGCAATGTAGAACACTTGTACACGTTCAAAGGCTATAAATTATTAACCAATAATCAAAATCATTATGGTGGTGGGGTATGTTTGTACATTAGGAATCACTTTTCATATTATGTTTTGAATGACATAACTTTAATGTATGATTATATTGAAACACTTTTTATTGAAACTGTTTTCATCCAGAAAAACGTGACACTAGGAATTGTTTAATGTAGGCCATATTCAAGTAACCCTTAGTTTTTTTATACTTTTGATAACATGCTTCAAGTGATTACTTCAACTAGGAAGACTTGTATCTTATTAGGTGATCTCAACATAAATCTATTGAATTATTCTGATGACCACGTCCAACAGTATATTAATCTTCTCACCAGTTATGGTTTCTATCCTTGCATTAACAAACCAACAAGAGTAAGTCAAAGAAGTGCAACCATTATAGATCATATTTGGACGAATAACATCGATATTGTTTCAAGGAGTGGTATTTTGTTAACTGATGTTAGTGATCATTTTTCTCCATTTATCTCAGTCACAGGACAAACAAAACATGTAAAGGACCTCGGTTTTACTTACAGAGCATATAACAATGTAGATGACGGCCACTTGTGTGAGATTTTGAAAGCAAAGATAGACTCAATTGATAAGACCGACAACCCTGACACTGACTTTAGTTCTATTAAAAATATAATTTCCAAGACTGTAGAAGAATCCATTCCTTTAAAAACAGTGAAAATAAATAATAACAGAGTAAGTAAACCATGGATTACTCCAGAAATGTTGGAGCTCATAAAGGATAAACAAAAGTTATACATGAAGTACTTAAGAAAACCGATAACGATGAGAACACAATACAGAGAATGCAGAAATAGACTTAACAACATGCTAAAAAAGGCTAAACAACAGCACTGCAGAACAAAATTTGCTGCCAGTGTATATAGTAAACAGATGTGGAAAGTAATTAATGAATTAATCAAAAGCAAAGAAGATCATCCTAAAATTGAATACCTTACTGATGACAACACCAAGGTTACTGATCCCCATGATATTAGTAATCATATTAATACCTATTTCACCAACATAGGTCATGATCTTGCAAGCATAATTCCTCACTGTAATGTCTCTCCAATGTTTTATCTTACAGACACTTATCCAGATTTTATTCCTACAGATACCACCCCAGAAGAGTTAACAAAAATAATGAAATCATTAAAAGATTCTTCACCCGGCTTTGATAATATCCATGTGAAAGTAATCAAGAAAGCAGTTTCAGTCTTAGCCCCTGTGTTGTCTAATAATATAAACAAATCCTTCCAAACAGGTATTTTCCCACTGATATGAAAACGGACAAAATCATACCCATCCATAAGGGTGGTAAGGCAGATGATATCTCCAATTATCGCCCTATTTAATACTTTCCTCTTTATCAAAAATTTACGAAAGGGCTATGTATATCAGGTTAATTGAATTTGTATATTTTAATAACATAATAACTGATTGCCAGTCTGGCTTCATAACTAATCTATCCCCTAAACATGCTATAACTAAATTAATTGATTCAATTCTTTAAAGTCGTGGCAAGGAAAAGTATGTTGTAAGTGTATTTTTAGACTTAAAAAAAGCATTCGATACATTAGACCACGAAATATTGCTTAAAAAATTACATCATTATGGTATAAGGAGCAAATCTAATGACTGGATAAAAAGTTACTTATGTAATAGAAAACAATATACAGTAATTGATAATGTAAATTCAAACTACTCTACAATACTAACGGGAGTACCACAAGGCTCAACACTTGGTCCATTACTATTCTTGCTTTATATTAACGACATCATTAATTCATCACGGATACTAAATTTCACGCTCTCCGCAGATGACACCAATCTAACTCTTTCTGGACCTAACTTAGACTATATAGTAAGAACACTAAATACTGAGTTGAATAATGTTTCAACCTGGCTCTCGTGTAGTATGTTATCTCTTAACGTAGATAAAACAAAATACCTAATATTCGCAGGAAAGAAGAGAGTTAATAGTTAGGAAATAAAAATTTGTAATGACAAAATATACAGAAGTAACTCATTAAAATATATAGGTATAAATATTGAAGACAAACTTACCTGGAAAGTTCATTTGAATCACGTAACTAGTAAACTGGCAAAATCACTTGGAATACTACACAAAATAAAACACTTGTTAACTACCGACACATTATTGCTCCTATACTATGCCTTGTTTTACCCTTATTTACATTACTGTACTGTTGTCTGGGGAATGGCTAATAAAACCTCAATTAAACCTTTAGTGCTACTACAAAAAAGAGTTATTCGCACAATAGGTCACATCAGTAATCACGAGCACACTAATCCAATATTTAAAACCTATAATATTCTCAGGATTCCTGATGCTTATAAACTTGAGTGTTTAAAATGTATACATGAGCAGCTTCACAGGCACGAGCTTATTCAACTAACAACATCTTTTGATATACACAACATAAACACTAGGAATAGATCCAGACTCAGACCGCCTTTTCCCAACCTAGAAGCTCAGAAGAGATTTGTAGTCTACTACGGATGCATTGAATATAACGAACTTCCTGACAACATTAAAAACATTATTGATAAAAACACATTTAAAATCAATACAAAGAAACATCTAATAAAGATATATTGAATGCAATAGTCATATATATGCTTACTAGAATAAAATATTGTATGCAACAAGTTTAGGGGGTAAGCGTAACAAGTTTTATGTTTTGTATATATGTTTAGTTATGTGTGGTGTTTGGTCATGTGTGATTTGGTATTGTGTGGTATTTGATCATATGAGTTGTTTGATGTTTGAGAATTGGTATTTAACTAGGTTAGGTCAATGGTTTTGTTGTGTGGGGTTGGTTTTGTGTGGTGTTGGTTATGTGTGGTGTTGGTTATGTGTGGTGTTGGTTATGTGTGGTGTTGGTTATGTGTGGTGTTGGTTATGTGTGGTGTTGGTTGTGTGTGGTGTTGGTTGTGTGTGGTGCTGGTTATGTGTGGTGTTGGTTATGTGTGGTGTTGGTTATGTGTGGTGTTGGTTATGTGTGGTGTTGGTTATGTGTGGTGTTGGTTATATGTGGTGTTGGTTATGTGTGGTGTTGGTTATCCGTGGTGTTTGGTTCTCCGTGGTGTTTGGCTAGGTGAGGTACCTGGTGCGCGATGTTAGGTGTTATGCAACTAATACGCACATTTATTTTATCATATAATAAAAATACTTTGACTTTATTAAATAGTTATATTCTTTTCATATATTTATTGTAGGGCAACCATGTGAATATTCACTTTTGGGGCCTGCCAAAAATGTTTACATTTAGTGGGTCCAGGAAAGCAATTCATATTGTATAATATAAACTTATAGGTGATTTATGACCAATAAACCTATTTGAATTTGAATTTGAATTTGATTTGAGACGGGGCGGCACCTGGACATCTCCCTGGGCAGTGAGGTGGCCGTGCGCGCCGCGGCGCTGGAGGGTAGCTTCCGGCTCCAGTACAAGAGCCTGACGCCGCTGGTGATGATCGTCAAGCATACCTGAAGAAGGAAGGTCTCGGCGAGGTGTACACCGGCGGCGTGTCCTCTCACGTCTTCACCCTCATGGCCACCAGCCTATTGCAGCTTCAGGTCTCGCAGCAAGATCAGCAAGACCTGGGCTGGGTGGTGCTGAGGTTCTTCTTCTTCTTCAGGTACGAGTTCTAGTGCGCCAGGCAGGGCATCAGCGTGCTGGATGGCGGGCGCTTGCGCATGGAGGACATGCCCATGAGCACCGCCATGCTCTGGGGTCACCGCAGGTCAAACCTCTGCATCCAAGACCCGCTCACCCCCAGCAACGACGTGATACGATCCTTGTGGCGCATCTGGGACGTACAGAAGGCATTCCAGCGCGCCTACCTAGTGCTGAAGGTGTATGATATCTGGAAGCTTTAATAGCTTGAAGTCTCGGAAAATACTGATGGTATGGTCATAACGAGTTTTAAAGAATATAACACGTAACAAATTCTTTTCACTAATAAAGAGGCTGTCAATGAAGGTTTTATAGGCACCTCCCCTTAAAGATGAACAATATAAAAGATGTGGATATATTAGGGTAAGGTATACTTGTAGTAAACAGTTTACATTCTAATAATGCCTTAGTCTGTTCATTATGCCTGTGTATAACGATATCTTAGATTTCACCATAGCAATATGTTCTTTCCATTTCAACTTACTATCCATATATATCCCTAGCATTTTAAATTCGAAAACCTCATGTAATGATATATTATATATTATAACGTATGTGTGTACTGGCGGGGTCATAAGGGAACTGGAAACCATAAAGCAAGAGTTATTAACATTTAAAGCTAATTTGTTGCCCATAATTATATTTGAAACTGTATTTAATTGTTAATTTAATGTAATTGTAATATTTCCAAGATTGTGGCCTTGAATGAAGATTGTGGTATCATCAGCGAAAAGTAAGAATTTATGTCTATTACTGGTACTAATGACGTCATTTATGTATATTAAGAAAAGTACAGGACCAAGAATTGAACCCTGGGGTACACCACATGTGATGTCATTATAAGGTGATGATATATTGTTATATGATGTATATTGCTTTCTATGACTTAAGCAGACCACCCGTCTATCTTCGGTCCGCCCGGGGATCGAACCCGGGACTTTTCGGTTGTGAGCCGAACGTGCTATCCCCTACACTACGGAGGGTATACACTAGAGTACCTATATTATATAGAGTAGCGACAACTCGATTTGTGGGCGCCATCTTGGCGCCAAGGCCTCCTCGTTCACCCAAGACCCGGGGAAGTTCTCAAGGCATTACCCCGCAGTATATCATGTTATACATGTATAAAGGATAGACTGTTATCTTCGGAAATGCTTGATCTATAAGATGATCACATAAAACATAGTAAAACACATAAAATAAAGGTCATTATGAGACTCTGAAGAAATATGATGAACTTAACATTCCCTTAAAACTCGTCGTCATGTATAACTTTGTGGGACAGCTTATAAGATCGCAGATATCAATAGAAGCAGAATTTTTATAGCTTTCCATTGACATATTTCGTTTTCGAACATACAATAGTACCATGCAAAAATTAAAAGGGTTAATAAAAAAAAATCGGGGGGCCCCCCCCCCCCCTTCCCCCTCTCTCCCCTCTCTTCCTAACTCTATTTTCCCTTTTTCTCTTCTCTCTATTTTCTCTCTTCTCTTCTTTTCCCCCTCTCTCTCCCCCTCTCTCTTCTCTCTCTCTCTCTATCTTATAAAATATATATATAAAAAATTGGTTTTTATAAATTAAAAATTTTAAAAAACTTTCTTTTCCCTTTTTCTCTCTCTCCGTTTTAAAGAGGGGAAAAGAAGAGGGTAAAATAAGTGAAAGAGGAAAGAAATGGGGGATAGAGAGAGTAGCCCCAAAACCTTTTTAATTCTTTTTCCTTTTTCTCTCACTCCCCTTTTTCCCCCTCTCTCCCTCTTCTCTTCTTCTCCTCTCTTCTCCCCTCTCTCCCATCTCTCTCTCCTCTCTCCTTCTCTCTCTCTTCTTTCTCTCCCCCTTTTTTCTCTTTTCTCTCTCTCTCTCTCTATCCCTTTTAAAAATATATATGGAAAAAAACAAAAAAATTTTTTTTTTTTTTATATATAGATAATATATATTAAAATATAATATATATATATATAAAATTTTATATATATATATATATTATATATAATAATATAAAATTATATATAAAATTTTTAAAAATATATATATATTTTTTATATATATTTAAAATATATATATATAAAATATATATATAATATATATATAAAATATTATATAAATTTTGAGAGGGATAGAAATTTGGAAAAAAGGTTTTTTGGTTTCTCTTCAATCTTTTCTCTCTCTGCCAAAAACTTTTCACTCTTTTTCTTTTCTCTCTCTCTTTCTCTCTCTCCTCTCCTTTTCTTTTCTCCTTCCCCCCTCTCTCCTCCCTCTCTCTCTCAACCCGGGAAAAAGAAGGGAGGGGGAAGGGGGAGAGAGAGAGAGAGAAAGAGCGGGGAAGGGGGAAAGGGGAAGAAGGGGGAGGAGAGAGAAAAGGGGAAAAGAGAGGGGACGGGGGGAGAGGGGGAAAGAGAGAAAAAGAGAGGGATAAAGGGAAAAGGGTAAAGGGGAAGGGGAAAGGGGAAGATAAAAAGGAAGAAAAACCCCAAAATTATTTTTAAATTCTCTCCCCCTCTCTCTCTCTTCTCTCTCCTCTTCTCCCCTCCTCCTCTCCTCTTCTCCTCTCTCTCCCTTCTCTTCTCTCTCTCCCTCTCTTCTCTCCTCTCCTCTCCTCCTCCCTCTCTCTCCTCTCTCCTCTCTCTCTCTCTCTCTCTCTCTCTAATATAATATCATATATATATATATATATTTTTATATATTATTTATATATAATAAAATTATATATAATAATTTTTAATATTATAATATATAAATTTTTAATATATATAAATATATTTTTATTAATTTAATTAATATTTATATATATTAATTAATATATATAAAAATTATATTATTAATTAAAAATTTTAATAAATATATAATTAAATATAAATATTAATATAATAAATATATATATATATAATATATTTTAAAATATAAAAAACACATATTTTTTTTATTTATAAAAATATTATAAAATATATATAATATTATATATAAATAAAAATTTTTATATAAGATTTATATTAAAAAATAATTATTAAACATATATAATAAAATTTAAATTTTAAAATAAAAATAATAAATTAATATAATAATTATATTTAATATATATATATATAATTTTAATCATAAAATAATAATATTTTAATATATAAATATATAATATTATATAAAATATATAATATTTGAGAGAGGGGGAGAGAGAAAGGAGAGAGAAGAGAGAGGACGAGGGAGAGGGAAAAGAGAGAGAAGGAGGAGAAGGGGGGAGAGAGAAGAGAGGAAAAGAGAGAGAGGAAGAAAAGGAGAGAGAGAAGAGAGAGAGGAGAGAAGAGAAGAGAGAGAGAGAGGGGAAAAAGGAGGAGAGCCCCAAAGAGAGAGAGAAGAGAGAGAGAGAGAGCGAGCGACCCCGGGAGCGAGGAGGAGAGAGAGAGAGAGAGAGAGGAGAGAAGAGAGAGGAAGAGAGAGAGGGAGAGAGAGAGAGAGGAAGAGAGAGAAAAGGGGAGAGAAAAGAGAGGAAAAGAACCGAGAGAGGAGAGAGAAAAAAAAAGGAAAATTTAAAAAGGTTTTTTGGTAATCTCACAACCCTTCACTCACTCCTTCACTTAAATCTCTCCCACCTTTCCGGAGAGAGAGAGAGAGAGAGAGGAGAGAGAGGAGAGAGAGAGAAGAGAAGAGAGAGAGAGAGAGAGGAGAGAGAGAGAAAAGAGAAGGAGAGGAGAGAAGGAGAGGAGAGGGAAAGAGAGAGGAGGAGAGAGGAGAGAGAGGAGAGGAGAGGAAAGAGAGAGAGAAGACGAGAGAGAGAGAGGAAAAGAGAGGGAGAGAGAGGAGAGAGAGAGAAGAGAGAGAGAGAGAGAAGAAGAGAGAGAGGAGAGAGAGAGAGTTTTGACCCCCCCCGCCGCGTTTTATTTTAACCTTAATGTTGATGGTTTTTGTATTTTCAGAAAACGAAAATTAATAAAAAGCTAATAAAATTTCTGTTTCAATGTTTCCACCCCCCCATTTATAAGCTGTCCCACAAAAGTTTACATGAGAGTTTTTTAAGGGGAATGTTAATTTTCATCATTTTTTTCGGTCTCATAAGGACCTTTTTTTAAGGTTTTTTACTATGTTTTATGTGATAATCTTATAAACAAGCATTTCCGAAGAAAAACAGTTTTTTTTAAATACAGTAAAACATGATTCCTGCGGGGGAAATCCCTTGAAAATTCCCCGGGCTAGAGTAACAAGAGGCCTTTGGCCCCAAAGTGGCGCCCCAGTAGCGTTTTAAATGGGCCTATAATGGCTTTACCCTCTACCCCCTAGAAATACAACGTATTTTCCCTTTGAAAATGCGCCTTTTTTATTTTGAAATACCTTTTCCCCCTCACAGCGTATTTTATTTGTCATGCATGTTACCTGACCTGGCATTTTCCCTTTGACATGGTATTTACGACATATGGATTTTACCTTGACATGCGTTTTTCTCTTTAGACCGCGTTTTTTACCTAGACATCGCGTAGTTAAACAAGACATGCGTATTTTAATAGACTGCGTATTTTAACCTGACATATAAAATTTTACCAAAAAATGCGCATTTTATCTAGACTGCGTTTTTTCCCCTTAAAAAGGTGTATTTTACCTTGACACGGATTTTTACCTTGAATGGCGTTTTGTACCTTGACAAAAGTGTGTTTTTTCTGGAGGAAAGGAAAGTTTTTCCCCCAATTAAGAAGGGGACAGGGACAAAAGTAAAATATCGACCCGTAGGTCTAACGCATGGTGGGAAAAATTGGAAACTCATTATCCAAAAAACTTTAGAGAGCACCATTTTAAACATAGTTTGAAAAAATGACAAAAAACAGGATTCCCCCGGGGTAAAATTTTACCCACCAATTTTTTGGGGTTTTATAGGAAAGTAAATGAAAGGGCCCGAAATAAAGGGATTATGTATAATAACCCCTTACTAGTAAGGCATTTGACAAAAAGTACCACACGAAAGACTCTTAAATAATTTTTGGGGGGCCATGGAAATAGATGGAAGGTCTTCATTGATCACAGCTGGCTAAGAAATAGCAAAAAAGGGTTAAAATTTAATGGTTTAAATCTGAGGGGGGATGGTGCAAGTGGAGTTCCACAAGGGTTTTTTTGCGTCCTTACATTTTTATTTACATCAAGATTTGGATAGGGATTAGCAGTGATATCAGCAATTTTGTGATGAACTAAGGTGGGTAGGTTATTGGATACAGTTGATGTAAAAAATATTGAGGAGACTTAGATAAACTTAACGAGTGGGCAGTCAGATGGCAGATGGAATTTAATATTGATAAGTGTAGCGTTATGAATGTTGGTAGAAAAAACCCTGGTAATAGATACACCATAAGCAATGTATCGCTGAAAAGATCAGAAGGTGAAAAAAATCTTGGAGTGAGGGTGAGCACAGACCTCCGACCTTGGAAACAATGTATTGAGGCCAGAAAGAGAGCTAATAGAGTATTAGGATTCATTACCAGAAGTGTTAAAAGTAGAAGTGCGGAAGTTATTCTAAAGCTTTATCTGTTTCTAGTCAGGCCTCACCTAGACTATGCAGTTCAGTTTTGGTCTCCATACTACAGGATGGATATAGCCTTGTTAGAAACAGTGCAGAGAAGGATGACCAAAATGATACAAGGGTTGCGTAATTTTGCTTATGAGAAGAGATTGAAGTTATTAAAATTACACTCATTCGAGAGACGCAGAGTAAAGGGCGATCTGATAGAAGTTTTTAAGTAGATATAGGGATTTAATAAAGGAGAGTTAGGAAAAGTTCTTACGGCTTTTAACCAGGGTATAACAAGAAGTAACGGATTCAAGCTGGAAAAGCGTAGATTTAGAAAGGAAATAGGGATAAACTGGTTCACAAATAGGGTGGTGAATGAATGGAATGGTCTCAGTAGACAGGTAGTTAGGGATGAGTCATTAGGGAGCTTTAAAGAGGGGCTGGATAGGTTCATGGATGGGGATGAAAGGGGATGTAGGTAGTGTTAGGTGACAAGAACTACCACGTGTAGGCCTCGCGGACTCTTGTAGCTTCCTTATTTTCTTATGTTCTTATGTTCTATTTTAACTTGACATCGCGTATTTTACCTTGACATGCGCATATTTTACCTTGACATGCGCGTATTTTAGCTTAACATATCCGTATCTATTTTTGAAATGTCTGTATCTTGACATGTACTCTTACCTTGACATGTACTCACCCTAACTTGACATGTATTCTTACCACGGCATGTATTTACCTATCCTTTATATGTGCTCGTGTGCCAATCTGCGCCATACAGTATAAAGATGACATGTCCATTGGTATACGCGCGTGGCTGTAATGTACATAGCATTATATACGTGTTTTTATAGTGCGTACACGACACGTAACACACTCATTATCTCACTCATTAACTAACACACTCGTAACAGTCATTGATGTACCTATAAGTAGGCGAAGAAAAAGTTATAATAAGTAGAGAGGAGGAAGGAAAATAAGTTACCTAGTTGTTACAAAAGTTGATACTTTTGATATCAAGTTTTTACCTGCAGAAAATTGTACCTGGAAACTTGAGGCGAAAGTAACATCAAGAAAATATAGAACAGAGGGAATCGAAAAACAAGGGATAATGACAATCGTTTTCTTTTAGTGGTTATTCCCTTTTCGTGGAAATTTTTAAACCCTCTTTATGGAAGACTTCGAAAAAACTGGGTAATGATATTTTGTTCTGTTTTAGTGATAATTTTATTTTTCGCGGATCTTGTTTTTTAAACCCTCTATTTAAAAAATTTGGGAAGGAGGAAGAGGGGAGAGAGAGAGAGAGAGAGAAAAAGGAAGGGGGAAAGAAAGAGAGAGGAAGAGAGAGAGAGAGAGAAGAAGAGAGAGAGGAGGAAGGAGGGGGAGGGAGAAGAAAAAGAGAAGGGGAAAAGAGAGAGGGGAAAAGAGGGGAAAAGAGGGAGAGGGAGAGCGAGAGCAAGACGAGAGAGAGAGGAGAGAGAGGAAGAAGAGAGAGAGGAGAGAGAGAATGAGAGAGAGAGAGAGAGGGAAAAAAGAGTGGCTGATTTGGGAAAAGGGGAGTGAGAATGTAAATGAAAAAGGGAGGGAGGGATGAAAGTTGAAGAGAAAGAGCAGATAAAGGGAAGCGAAAGGGAGGAGGAAAAAAAAATGATTGGTAACTAGGCTGAAAGTGTAGGGAGTATAGAAGGATGCGGAGGGAGATTGAAGATAAGAAAAGGAATAAAAAAAAATTAAAAAGCGGGGGAAAATGAACAAGACAGGAAACGGAGAGAGGAGAGAGAGAGAGAGATTTTAGGAGAGAGAGAGAGAGGAGAGAGGAGAGGATGAAGAAGATAGAGAGAGAGAGAGAGAGAGAGAGAGAGAGAGGAAAAAGAGAGAGAGAGGGAAGAGAGAGAGAGAGAGAGGGAAAAAAAGGAGAGGGGAGAGAGAGAGAGAAGAAGAGAGAGAGACCTTCCCTATACATATAATCCTTTTTCCCCCGTCTTTCTTCTTTTATTTCTCTTTCTCTCTTCCCTTTCTCTCTTCCTTTTCTCTCTCCCCTTTTCTTTTCTTTTCTTCTCTTTTTCTTCTTCCTCTTCTTTTCTTTTCTTTTTTCTCTTCTTCTCCTCTCTCTCTCTCTCCCTTCTCTCCTCTCTTCCCCCTCTCTCTTCTCTCTCTCTTTCTTTTTATCTCTCTCTCTCCCCTTCTCCCTTTTCTTTCTCCCCCCTCTCTCCTCCTCCTCTCTCTCTCTCTCTTCTCTCTCTCTCCTCTCTTTTCTCTCTCTCTCTCTCTCTCTCTCTCTCTCTTTTCCCCCCACAACACACACACACACACACATTTCCGGGAAGTTTAATTTACATTTTCCTAATTAAGTGAATACATAAGCTATGAATAACAAAAGGTGAAGCTTTTATAACAACACTTCGAAGAAGAAAATAAATACTGACATAGAAAAAACCGATCACGAATAAGAAGAGTTCATGAAATATCAACAAAATTTCGAACACAGTCCAATATATTAATAAGTGTTAATTTATTAATGTAAGTGACACCCGTACAATAAAATAAACCTTTAAAAGATTTACTATGCCCACCCATGCCCCCTGACGCACAGATATATGAATACTTTACCTGTAACCTCCTGAGTACTGCCTTCCACGACTTTCACCTTCCTGCTCCTTTTCCCTTTCTCTACTTCTGAACTGCATAGTCCAGGTGAGGTCTGACTAGAGCCAAATAAGGCCTTTGAATAACCTCAGTACTTCTACTTTTTACAATTCTGGTAATGAATCCTAACACCCTATTAGGTCTATTTCTAGCCTCAATACATTGTTTCCTAGGTCAGAGGTCTGAGCTCACCCTCGCTCCCAGATCTTTCTCACCTTCTGATCTTTTCAGCGATACATTGCGTAAGGTGTATCTATTACCATGTTTTTTTCTACCAACATTCATAATGCTGCACTAATCAATATTAAATTCCATCTGCCATCTGACTACTCACTTAATCAATCATTGGGGGCATACGTCGGAGGGCGCGTTCCCTCACCCACCCTGCGACGCCAATCCCGGGGGTCACCACGCGAGTGTCCCCATGCAGGATCCTTTCCAATACCAGGCAGCTCTCGACAAGAAACATCAACTTGCCCCAGCCACGAGCCATGTGGGTGCCCCTTTGGCCTCCTCCACGCCAGATTGTCTCTTACAGATACAACCCGATGGGAAGAATTGGTTTCAGTGTAGTGTACCACATGCCCATATAGCCGGATTTGGCGCTGACGGCCTATGCGGGTAATAGACCTCGAATCAGTCTCGTGTTGCAATTGCTGATTTGACACGGAATCATCCCATCGATAACCCATGACTCTGCGAAGACATTTATTACCAAAGGTATTGATTCGTCTGTTCAAATCGCGATTTAGTGTTCATGTCTCACAACCATAGAGTAAGACAGGGATCACAAGCGACTTGAAGATTCGGATCTTTGTCCTCCTGCATAAGTACCGACAACGCCAAGTAATACTGCTGAGCGAGTCCATAACACCGTGGGCTATGCCAATCCGCCGTAAAACTTTCTGACGTGACCCGTCGTCATTATGGACTGCGCTACCAAGGTATGTAAAACTTTCCAAGATCTCAATGTCCTCGCCGCACGCATGAACATAATGTACTGTCTCATTTAGTAGGCCTCCAAACACCTGGACCTTGATCTTAAGCCAGGAGACCTCAAGTCCCAAAAGCTTTGCCTCCTTGTGCAGCGCCTCGAGAGCCATCACCAGGATCTCCAGCGACTCAGGAAAAATTACTGCATCATCGGCAAAAACAAGATAAGTGATCTTGGTGTTGCCTACGGATGCTCTACAATCACGTTGATGTACAGCTTCGTCCAATACCCAGTCCATACAAGTGTTGAATAGTGAAAGGGCAGGGACGCACCCTTGCCTCACTCCTGTATTAACAGGAAAGAAGCTGGATACACCTGCCCCACACTTCACTGCACTTCCAGTCCTAGAATACAGACCAGGTATCAAACCAATAGTCCTTGCAGGAATCCTGCGTAGTTGTAGAAGATCCCAGAGTGACTCACGATGCACTGAGTCCAACGCCTTCTAGAGATCAACATAGGCTCCAAGCATCCCCTGTCGAAACTCACGTCGGCGTTCCACTAGGACACGAAGCGCTCGGATACGGTCTGTTGTTGACGTACCAGGCGTGAACACAGACTGCTGAGGTCTCTGATGCTTCAGCAAATGACTGCGGATCCGTGTCAGCAATATTTTGGCAAGCACCTTGCCTAGCACGCTGAGCTGTGTGTAATACCGCGGTAATTGTTGCAGTCCTGACAGTCCCCTTTCCCTTTCAAGATAGGGACGATCAGACCCCTTTTCCAGTCAGGAGGAACGGTACCTGATTGCCACACGGCAGTCAGGACAGCATGCAACCCGCGGATCATGGCCTTACTCCCAGCATTGAGGAGCTCCGCACTGATATTACAAACACCAGCTGCCTTTCCTCCCCACCCCACCCAGCTGCCTATACCACACCCTCTCTTGACGAAGTCAAGAGAAGATGCGGTCTCGTCAATGGGAGGATCGGCATCCACTGCCTGTAGCCCAGTGGTGTGAAGCTGCTCAGTTGGAGGGTTCACCGTGAACAACTGCCCAAAGTACTCAGCCCAACAAGACATCTGTTCATCCATGTCCGACAAGAGGCGCCCATCTGCTGTTCGAATAGCACTCTCCCGAAACAGAGACTTAGAGCGGAACTTCTTCATGGCTCGGTATAATATGTGTTTGTTTAATAAGAACAAAAAATACCTAAGGTGTTGGTGTCTTGGTGGATCAGCTTACAGTTCGATGGTGTAGAGGAAAGTGATAAACGGAAGCAAACAATAATCCTTCTCTCACGTTATATGCAAATTCGTTTGTATTAATATGCGGTTCATAGAGAGAGAGAAAAAAAGGGGGCAGAGTTTCAAGTGTCACCCATGCCTCGTACACAGTGTTTAGTGGGTGTGTAATGGAGTTGGGGGGGATGGAAGGGGGGCGAGGCCTTCTGAGGCAGTAGGGAGGGGCGCTAGGTTTTCTGAGGCTGGGGGAAGAGGGCAGCAAGGGTTTCAGTTATGGGGTAATAGGGGGCAAGGTTTTATGAGGTGGGGTAGGTGGGTCTAGGTTTTCTGCGGCGGGGTAAGGGGGGGGGGGGTGTTCTAAGGTGTGTGTTGAACTCCTTTCTGCTCTGTTCTTGTGGTGTTCTCGCCTGTATGTTTTAGTTCTATCTCGTATTTTCCTTACTGTTTTGATGTTCTCGCTTGCCATCTGCAGTGCTGTTCTCGCTTCTCTTGCACCTTGTGGACGTGCAAGAAGAAAGAGGAAAGAAATAAAGAAAAAATAAGAATGAGGAATGAAGAATGAAAGAATGAATGGAAGTGAAAGAGCCATGCAATTTGTTTGTGTCGAGTGTCATCAAGAGAGCGAAATCACACTTCAATGTGGGGGTCATGAGATAGAGAAGAGAGAGAGAGAGAGAGGAGAGAAGAAGAGAGAGAGGAGAGAGAGAGAGAGAGATGAGAGAGAGGAGAGAGAGAGAGAGAGAGAGAGAGGAGAGAGATGGAGAGAGAGAGGAGAGAGAGAGAGAGAGAGAGAGAGAGAGAGAGAGAGAGAGAATAACATGAAAGACATAAAGTCATGCACACTGTGTTCTGTTCTCGTAAGCTCAGAAGACAAAAAAGCGACAGGCAGAAGAGAGGGCGTGGACACAGATGTAGTTATGATATCAGGAATGAAGTAGTTCATGCAGAAAATTGGTAGAACTAAATACTACAAACCATAAATAGTCATCCTACACTTTTCTCTCTCAACTCACTCACACACCCAAGGGTGCGCTCATTATATGATTAAATTAGCTTTGCAATTGCGTTTAACGTCAGTTGAGTATATAGCTGCTATTCGCGCACCATATGGATTATGTTTATCTTTTGCTTACATGTAAAATGCAGTAATTGATTATCTTATTTACATTATATATATAATATATATATATATATAATATATATATATATATATAATATATATATATATTATATATATATATATATAATATATATAATATATATATATATATATATATATATATATAATATATATATATATATATATATATATATATATATACATATATAAATAAATATATAATATATATATATATATATATATAATATATATAATATATATATATATATATATATATATATATATATATATATATATATATATATATATATATATATATATATATATATATATATATATATATATATAATATATATATATATATATATATATATATATATATATATATATATATATATATATATAATTATATATATATATATATATATATATATATATATATATATATATATAAAATATATATATTATATATATAAATATATATACATTTTATATATATATATATATATATATAATATATATATATATATATATATATATATATATAATATATATATAAATGTATATAATTTTTATATATATATATATATATATATATATATATATATAAAATATTATATATATTTTATATATATATATATATATATATATATATATATATGCCTATCACTGCGTGTTCCCACCTGCACTGTGTGTACAATGCAAATTTTTGCATGATGCTAATTTATTTATTAGTAAACAAAATATCTCAATGGAAAGCTTATTAAAATCCGCTTCTTTTGATATATAAAAGTTAAAAGTTGTTGTATATGGCGACGAGTTTAAAGGAAATTTTTGTTTAGGCATATTTCTTCATAGTCTCATAATAACACTTATTTAGTTTTGTTTTACCGTGTTTTATGTGATAATCTTATAGCACTAACATTTTTGAAGATAACGGTACATCATTTATACTGATAAACGTATTTGGTAGGGAAGAAATAACTATGGAAGAACACTTTTTTCCCTTGCGACAGTCTCCCGCTTGTGTGACGTCATCAACTGTAATCAACTTTATGGTCAGGTCTGGTGTTCTAGGAGGCCTTGGGTGAGGACCAATCACAACAAGAACAACAACAACAACAACGCACTCCTGTGAGTGGCTGGGCGGTGATTGGAACCCAAGTGGCATCATGCGGTCGGAGTTAAACAGGTTGGATTTAGCGCGCATCTTCGTACTTAGAGATCAAAGTCCCACTCGTATCACACACACCGCCGACATAACCAGCTGAAAAGGAATACCAAATAAAGGTTAAAAAAAATGAAGACATCCTCAATATTGCGACCCTCGTTGTTGTCACACCAGGCTCAGGAAGGTAATGGATATCCAGGTGACCTAACACTCTTGTGACCAGGTGACCTAACACGGTGGACCCTCCAACTGAGCAGCTTTACACCACTGGGTTACAGGCAGTGGATGCCGATCCTCCCATTGACGAAACCGCACCCTCTCTTGACGAAGTCAGGAAGGCTGTAGCAAAGTTGAGGGGTGGAAAGGCATCTGGTGTTTGTAATATCAGTGCGGAGCTCCTCAAAGCTGGGGGTGAGGCCATGATTCGCGGGTTGCATGCTGTCCTGACTGCCGTGTGGCAATCAGGTACCATTCCTCCTGACTGGAAAAGGGTGCTGGTCGTCCCTATCTGGAAAGGTAAAAGGGACCGTCAGGACTGTAACAATTACCGCGGTATTACACTGCTCAGCGTACCAGGCAAGGTGCTTGCCCATCTATTGCTGACACGGATTCGCAGTCATCTGGTGAAGCATCAGAGACCTCAGCAGTCTGGGATCACGCCTGGTAAGTCAACAACGGACCGTATCCTAGCGCTTCGTGTCCTGGTGGAACGCCGACGTGAGTTTCGACAGGGGATGCTTGCAGCCTATGTTGATCTCAAGAAGGCGTTTGACTCCGTGCATCGTGAGTCACTCTGGGATCTTTTGCGACTTCGAGGGATTCCTGCAAGGAATATTGGTTTGATAACCGGTCTGTATTCTGGGACTGAGAGTGCTGTGAAGTGTGGGGCAGGTGTATCCAGCTTCTTTCCTGTGAATACAGAAGTGAGGCAAGGGTGCGTCCCTGCCCCATCACTTTTCAACGCTTGTATGAACTGGGTATTGGACAAGGTTGTAGATCAAAGTGATTGTGGAGCATCCGTCGGCAACACCGAGATCACTGTTCTTGTTTTTGCCGATGATGCAGTAATCTTTGCTGAGTCGCTGGAGGTCCTGGTGATGGTTCTCGAGGCGCTGCACGCGGAGGCAAAGCCTTTGGGCCTTGCGGTCTCCTGGCTCAAGACCAATGTCCAAATGTTTGGAGACTTACTAGATGAAGTAGTACAGTCTGTTCATGCGTGTGGTGAGGACATTGAGATCTTGGAAAGTTTTACATACCTTGGTCGCGCAGTCCATAATGACGGCGGGTCACGTCAAGAAGTATTAGGGCGGATTGGCATAGCCCATGGAGTTATGGACTCGCTCAGCGGGAGTATTTGGCGTTGTCGGTACCTGTGCAGAAAGACAAAGATCCGGATATTCAAGTCACTTGTGATCCCTGTCTTTCTCTATGGTTGTGAGACATGGACACTAAATAGTGACTTGAAGAGACGAATCAATGCCTTTGGTAATAAGTGTCTTCGCAGAATCATGGGGTATCGCTGGGATGATTACGTGTCAAATCAGCGATTGCACCGTGAGACTGAATCGAGGCCTATTATTTGCCTAGTCCATCAGCGCCAACATCGGCTATATGGGTATGTGGCACGCTACCCTGAACCCGATCTTTCCCATCGGGTTGTATCTGTATGAGACACTCCGGCGTGGAGGAGGCCAAGGGGGCGCCCACAAGGCTCGTGGCTGGGGCAAGTTGATGTTTCTTGTCGAGAGCTGCTTGGTATGGGAAAGGAGCCTGCATGGGAACTCGCGCGTGGTGACCCCCGAGAGTGGCATCGTAGGGTGGGCGAGGCTACGCGCCCCCCGGCGTATGCCCCCAATGATTGATAACACTCTTAGAAGCAAATGTTCGGCACGGAAGAAAACACTCATAGAGATAGGAAACCGAAATACAACACCAAGAAGCAATGAAGAAGTAGCAGAAGAAGAAGAAGGTGAAAAAGGAAGAGAAGAAGCGAGGATAGTGTTTGTCCGGCCTCCGCCACTGGATCGCCTCCCTCTTCAGGTGCAAGAACATGAGGTCTCGGACATGAGTTCGCAATGTGCAGCGTCCCTGTGCATTCCGTCAGCGGTTCGAGTCCGCCTAGTTCGTGCTGACGTGGCGGCGCTTTGTATAGTCAATAACCTTGTAGTTGGTACTTGTAAAGTGTCTAGATAGGATGAAAATCTTATCTTATCTTATGAGGTCTCGGTCATGGAGCACCGAAGCGATGCGTCGTGATGCGGAGACCCTGGTGACGGTCCATGAGGAGCAGGCGTGCAGGCCACAAGACCAGCAGGCCGAGGCTTTCAGGCACGAGGACCAGCAGGTCGAGGCGTGCATGCCAGAGGAGGAACAGGCAGAGGCAAGCAGGCCTGAGGAAGTGCAGGCCAAGGACCCCAGGCACGAGGACAAGCAAGCTGAGAAGTGCAAGAAGGAGCAGGACGATTGCAAGAAAGAGGAGAAGCAGGAGGAGGAGTAGGGCGAGGAATGCAAACTAGAGCAGGAACAGGAGGAGGGATGCAAGAGAGAGGAGGAGCAAGAGGACAGCAAGACAAACAAGGAGGAGGATTGCACGACCCAGGAAAATGGAAAGGAGAAGAAGGAGGAAGTGAATGACGAGAGCGTTTTGTGGCTTGACGAGCGGGAGGGCGAGGCTTGTTTGCGTGATGCTGCGGCCTGGTAGGAAGGTGGTGCAGGCACAGAGGTGGTGCTTCACAAGGATGTGGAGGCCCCTTCTGCCCCCTGCCAGCCACACACGCAGGCTCCCTCCGGCAGCCAGCCAAGGCCCCGCAGCCTGCACCGCGCCGCCCGTCTCCGCCCTGGCATTAATCGCCGGTCTGCTACACCGGCAGCCTGCGAGCCCTACACCAAAAAGTCCTAGACTTCCAGTGGTGGGCGGGAGGCTCCGAGGCCGCGTACCGGCGCCGCATGCGGCTGGTGGTGGATGTGCGACGCGCAGTGGCCGAAATATGGCCCGCGACGCGCGTGGAGGTCACCGGTACCCTGGCCAACGGCCTCTACCTGCCGGACAGCAATATAGACCTAACGCTGGTGGGCCAGTGGTCCACCGGCGACCAGTCGTCGCCGCCACTGTACGCGCTGCGCGACGCCCTACTGCGGCACCACGTGGCCTCGCGCGACAGACTCACCGTCCTGGAGAAGGCAGCGGTGCCCCTGGTGAAGCTCGTGCACCAGGAGACGGGGCTGCACCTGGAAATCTCCCTGGGCAGTTAGGCGGCCGTGCGCGCCGCTGCGTTGGGGGGCAGCTTCCGGCGCCAGTACAAGAGCCTGACGCCGCTGATGATGATCGTCAAGCATACCTAAAGAAGGAAGGCCTCGGCGAGGTGTACACCGGCGGCGTGTTTTCGCACGCCGTCACCGTCATGGCCACCAGCCTATTGCAGCTGTAGGTCTCGCAGCAAGATCAGCAAGACCTGGCCTGGGTGGTGCTGAGGCTCTTCTTCTTCTACGGGTACGAGTTCTAGTGCGCCAGGCAAGGCATCAGCGTGCTGGATGGCGACCGCTACCTACGCATGGAGGACGTGCCCATGAGCACCGCCATGCCCCGGGGTCACCGCAAGTCAAACCTCTGCATCCAAGACTCAGTCACCCACGGCAACGACGTGGGCCGATCCTCTTGGCGCATTTGGGACGTCCAGAAGGCATTCCAGCGCGCCTACTTGGTGCTGGAGCCCGTACTCAACGCCCCGGGGCCGTACGCCGTGCCCTGTTCCCTGGTGGGCCAGCTGTTGCTGTGGTACAGCCCCCCGTGGCGGTTTCTGTGGCCTCAGCGACAGGCTCCTCACGGGGAACACTGCTGGTGGCCACAGGAGGAGCGGCCTCGAGGCAGGCGTGCTGACGACCGTCAGCAGGGCTTCCACCAGGAGCTTCAGCAGGGCCCGAGCAGGAGCGTGCAGCACCGAGGTGCACAGCTGAGCTGTCAGGAGAGGCTGACAGCTGAGCCTTAGCAGCGGTATTGCGGCGTGCCTCAGCAGGGGCAGCAGAGGGCCTCCTTCTACACATGGAGGAGGACCCCC
>JACEEZ010000297.1:52500-90000 GCA_016584305.1 Chionoecetes opilio
TAACAAACAATGGAAAACAAAAACAAATATATGTACATACTAGCCGCAAAGCCGCCCTCCGGGCGCACTTTTTGGCTAGCTCCTGTGGAGGGCTATTGGTGGGCCTCCGGCCCACCACCTGTGTTTGGTGGGCCTTCGGCCCACCAAACACAGACTCTCCAGATAGCCCCTTCTAGCTTTCCTGAAATCATGGATGTAGAAATGTATGTATTAATGCCAACCTATTCACATCACCCCCAACCCATTGACTCACCCATTACCCATCACCCCCACCCATTCACTCACCCATTACCCCCCCCCCATTTATTCACCCATTATCCATCACCACACACCCATTCACTCACCCATTACTCATCACCCTCCATCTATTCCCTCACCCATCACCCATCACCCCCCACCCATTCACTCACTCATCACCCCACACCCAGTACCCATCACCCCACTAATTCACTCACCCATTACCCATCACCCTACATCAAGGTTTCCTCAATTCTCGCAACCCACTTTTTTTCACAATTCTCGCTAATAGGCTGCAAAAAAAAAAAAAAAAAAAGTGTTCGGATCATCTCATAAATGGGCTTAAAACCTTCCCCTGCTTGAGCCGGTTCCAAAACCGTGCCATATGAGGGGATTCCGCCACAGGGGGCGGCACCTGGAGCGGACACACACACACACACATACACACACACACACACACACACACACACACACACACACACTTTCGCTTATATTATTATAGATTACCCATCACCCTACATCAAGGTTTCCTCAATTCTCGCAACCCACATTTTGTTCACAATTCTTGCTAATAGGCTGCTAAAAATAAAAAAAATAAAAAGTGATCGGATCATCTCATAAATGGGCTTAAAACCTTCCCATGCTCGAGCCGGTTCCAAAACTGTGCCATATGAGGGGATTCCGCCACAGGGGGCGGCACCTGGAGCGGACACACACACACACACACAGACACACTTGCGCTTATATTATTATAATAGTCTAGGCGATTGGTGCAAAAATTGCTCAGATGATGATAAAAGCATGAAACTTTGCACAAATATCCGTCACATCATTCTTAATATTTTCAGGGGTAGAGCCAACGCAAACTATTATTAGCATAGCAACGGTTGCTAAGCAACATATTTTCCCTAGCAACCAGTATATATGATGCCTTCAGACAAATTTTACTGAAAAATTGTAATGTATTTCAATATCTGCAGCTTTGCTCTTAATACTTACACCACCCTGGAGTAGATGACATATGCATAACATAGCAACAGTTGCTAGACAACACATTTTCCTTAGCAACCATACACATTTGAAGTCTGAACACCAATTTGACTTAACATCATCATGTATTTTAATATATTTTAGAGAACAATATTGATAAAAAGATAATGCATGCTCCTGATTATTTCAAATTGTAATCCATGCATTTTGTTTACTTGCAGGCTGGTGCATTCTTAGACATGGCAAGCCCTTCGCCAACAACTACCCAGTCAACTGATTGGTCGAAATGTGTTCTTTGTCAGCTAGACAGTAAAGAATCATTGACATGCCCCACTGATGCAGGCTATAAAACAATAGCTGATACCATCATTCAATTTCATGAACTCCATTGCATGCCAATTCAAATAGATGTCACACGTTTGGACCTTGGAAATGGTATGGAGACCACATTTAAGGAACAGACTGCAAAGTGGCATAAATCCTGTTATCTGAAATTTGGCAGAAGTAAACTGGAACGAGCCAAGGAGCGGAAGCGAAAATCTAACGAAGAACCAACAACCTCAAAACGGATTTTCACACGCAGTATTAGTGGAGAATCAGATACCAGCACACATGTAGACAGTAAAACTCGTGTATGTTTCTTCTGTTCCAAACCAGAATCTGCAAAGGAGAAACTTCATGAAGTCTGCACATTTCAACTAGATTACCGTGTGCGGAAGTGTGCACATGAGATCCAAGACGAGGCTCTTCTAGTAAAATTAAGTGCAGGAGACCTTATCGCCCTTGAGGCGAAATATCATGCAAAATGCCTAACCAATTTGTATAACAGAGCACGTGGAAATGTCCCGCAAAACCCCTGCATCTCAAGTGACCAAACATGCAAAAGTATCGCATTGGCGGAGCTCATATCCTACGTAGAGGAGAGAAGACAAGATGAGGACATTCAGCTATTCAAACTTTCAGATCTTACCAAGCTCTACACGGAGAGGCTAGATCAGCTTGGTGTGGATGTTTCCACTCGAATAAACAGTAAGCACCTTAAAGACCGAATTCTCATGCATCTTCCAGGTATGAAAGCCTACAAGGAAGGGAGAGATGTGTTCATGGCTTACGAGGATGATATGGGCACCCTCTTACGACAAGGCTATCAGACTGACCGAGATGAACAGAGCGTCATGATGACTCAAATTGCAGACACGATCAGACATGAAATATTTACACAAAAAAGTAACATTTTCAGGGTCGTTTGACCAGAACAGTCAGGTGGACTCTGTGCCTCGGTCACTTTTGTCGCTTGTCAGCATGATCATCAATGGGTCAAACATTACGGATCAGACATGCAACAAGAGCCTCAGTCAACCCGTGCTCACCATTGCTCAGCTGTTAGTATTCAACTGCATCAAGAGGCGCCGGGATTATGGGAAAGTACCACATGTCTATCACAGCAAAGATCGGGAGACGCCTCTACCCGTCTACCTGGGACTTAAGGTTCATGCATTAACAAGGGAACGGCAGTTGGTCGATAGTCTTTATGCACTCGGTGTCTCAATATCATATGATCGAACCATGGATATAATCACATCATTGGGAAATAATGTCTGCGCGTATTATCACCAGATTGGCACAGTCTGTCCTCCCCAGCTCCAGAAGGGTCAGTTCATCACCGCAGCTGCTGACAACATAGACCACAATCCTAGCTCAACCACCTCCACGGGTTCATTTCACGGCACAAGCTTGTCCTTGTTCCAGAATGTTACTACCGAGAGTAAGAGTGATGACGAACGTAGTTTCACCCATTCAATAATACCATTGAAAGAGCACAGGAAGGTAATGGACTTACCCTTGGCTTACAGTGAAATAAAGCCTACAGGTCTGTCATCAAGTGATGTCTATGTTCCACTCACTTCCGGTAACCTGACATCTTCCTGCGATGATCTGAGTGAAGAAATGGAAAAGGAATACGACTGGCTGCGTCATGTTGAGAAGCTGCATGCAGATGACATATCCAAGGAGTCAAGCCTATCTTGGGCAGCGTATCACGCCAGTCAAATGGCAGAATCAAACCTTTTACCTTCGATCAATGCCATGTTGCCTCTGTTTGCCGAAGAGGCCAGCTCCCCATCTATGCTGCGGCACTGTTTTGATGTTGTTCAGGCAGCTGTGAAACATGTCAACCCCGGCCAGGTTCCAGTGATTACTGCTGATCAGCCTTTGTTCGCAAAACTAAAAGAAATACAATGGTCCATGAACAGACTTTATGGAGAGGACAAGTTTGTCATTCTTCTTGGTGGACTCCACACGGAGATGACTTGCTACAAAGCTCTAGGCCATTGGCTGGAAGGAAGTGGATGGGTCGAGGCACTTCAAGAAGCAGAAATTGCCACTCCTGGCATTGTAGAATCCTTCCTCAAGGCATCCCATGTTACTCGGACCCGCATGCCCATCAAGTAACTGCATGCACATTGTATATTCTCCTGAAGAATGCGTATGACATGTACGTTACCACCAATGAAGAAGGCCCTCCAGAGAGTTTCAGCATGTGGTGCACGCGACGGAAGACTAAAAGTCCACAATTTCTGTACTGGTACACAAGTCTTGAACTGGAACTGCTTTCCTTGGCATTTGTGCGTTCATTACGTACTGGAAACTTTGACTTGTACAAAGATACACTGACTAAAGTGCACCTTGGTTCTTCAGCCTCAACCACACCCACTACGCCCGTTGGATGTCAGTTCACGTGAGAGATATGTGTAGCCTTGATATCACCCATCCTGATGTTGCTGAAGAATTTCGTAATGGCAAGTTTGTCCTGGCCAAGTCCCAGCGAATATTTTCCCTCATCGCTCTTGATCATGGCCACGAGCAAAATAACCGCGTACTGAAGGATGAAGGAGGAGTCATTGGATTGACACAGGATGCCGACGCTCTTTTACGATGGGCAGTATCAGGGCCAGAACTTGTCCGTGTCACATCTGAATTTGAGTCATCCATGGTAGGGAAAAGAGAGAGTGCCAGCCAAATAAACCACCATGAGCAAACTGCTGCTACCCAGAAGCTATTCGCTAGACAGGTGAATACATTGGTCAGTGTAATTGAGGGCATGTCGAGTCCATTTGAGGAAGAAAGCAAGACCTTCTGAGACTGCATTCAAAGGACATCATGGACAAGCAGTCAGTCGAATGCCTCACCACAATACAATCAAAGGGTCAAGAGCAGTATGGAACATTTGTGAAGGAGCGACTCAGTGCAAACATCAAACCAGTAACAGCAACCATCGCCAGGAACAAAGTAGTACTGTTCAACAAACAAGCACAGAAGTCAAAGAAAGCAGGCGCAGAAGTCAATCTTCTCAAAAGTGAATCATCTCTGTTTGCAAGGTTGTATGTTGCATGCCAGAAAAGAGACGGTGACTTGGACAATTTCTTCAGCCACGAAAATCATCCATTTCCGCCATCGCTATCTTCCTATGGACTATTACGTCTTGGAAAAAAGTCGGACCTCACGGGCTGTCTTGAACAACATGTCAAGTCCCCATGTGAATCAAGGCCAGATACGGAAGTGAGTATCATGGATGGTGATTCGTGATTGATCTCGTGAACATTCTTAGACCCGGAGGATCCAAGACATTTGGCGACTACGCTGCAAATGTGTTTGTCCCACACATCAAAAGAGAGCAAAATCAGGCTCAACGAGTAGATATTGTCTGGGATCAATACTTTACCAACAGTTTAAAGGCACAGACCAGAGAAAAGAGTGCTATGGGTTCTAGTCAACGTAGGCGAGTTGAGGTGTCCAGCCCCGTACCAAAGAACTGGCAGCAATTTCTTCGCTTGAATAGCAACAAGATAGAATTGTTCAAACTTCTGAATGATGAGTTGATGGCGAGTGCATCAGCAGAGAATCCTCTAGTTGTTACCGATGGTGTGAATGTACTCTGTGTGCCTGCACGGGACACAACCAGCATTGCTCCCTGCAACCATGAGGAAGCAGATTCCAGGATCATGGTACATGTTGCTGACGCTGTTAGGCAAGGCTTTCATAAGATCCTCGTTCGGACAGTAGATACCGATGTAGTTGTGCTAGCAGTAGCGACTGTGCAGCAGTTAGGAAGATTAGAATTATGGATTGCATTCGGAAGTGGCAAGAACTTTCACTACATCCCAGCTCATGAGATATGTGCTTCCCTCGGCCCACATAAATCATTGGTACTTCCGATGTTCCACGCTTTCACAGGCTGCGATACGGTGTCGCAGTTTGCCCAAGTTGGAAAGAAGACTGCATGGAAAGTGTGGGAGACACATGATGAACTCACTGAAGCCTTCTATGAGTTGCATAGTGCACCGGAACAAATCTCTGAAAAGGCTGAGGCTTCTCTAGAGTACTTCACCATCCTTCTCTATGACAGGACAGCGACATGTACCTCCATCAACGAAGTCAGAAAACTTCTATTCACACGCAAAGGGCGTCAGATGTCAGCTCTTCCTCCCACCAAGGCTGTCTTACAGCAACATATCAAGAGGGCGGCATTGCAAGGTGGGCACTATTGGGGACGTACTACTCTGCCATATCGCCAGTTGCCCTCCCCTGCTGAGTGGGGATGGACTTGCCCAGAACAGTGGAAGCCCCTGTGGACAAACCTTCCTGAAGCCAGTGCATCCTGCCAAGAATTGCTGAAGTGTCGTTGTAGGAGCAGGTGTAGAGACTGCAAATGTGTACGAGCGCACTTGAAATGTACTGTTTACTGCACATGCAGAGGAGATTGTGATAATGCCTGAAACTATGGGGAAAGACTTGAAGCTGTTAATGGTGAGATCATACATTGTTGATACAAACGTGTGGGCAGTGTAAGGGGGAATCATCATCAATAAAATGACAATTAACAAACAAATGCTGTTTTTTATCTTTTGACACCCACAGTGGCTTTAAAGCATGTCTTCCCATAGTTTTGATGTTCAAAAACATAGCACCATCCTTTTGGAGTAGATTAAATAGACATAAATAGCTTGTTGCTGGGGTAAATATGTTTCCTAGCAACCGTTGCTAAGAAACGGGCTGTTTCCGTTGGCTCCACCTTTGAAAATATTCATTATGGGCTGAGGAATAAGTGTGCCAAATTTCATGCTTTAATCATTAACCGAGCAATTATAGCTGTATTTTGCACCAATCGCCTAGACTATAATAGAGATTACCCATCACCCTACATCAAGGTTTCCTCAATTCTCGCAACCCACATTTTTTTCACAATTCTCGCTAATAGGCTGCTAAAAAAAAAAAGAATAAAAAAGTGATCGGAACATCTCATAAATGGGCTTAAAACCTTCCCCTGCTCAAGCCAGTTCCAAAGCTGTGCCATATGAGGGGATTCCGCCGCAGGGGGCGGCACCTGGAGCGGACACACACACACACACACACACACACACACACAGACACACTTTCGCTTATATTATTATAGATAGAGATTACCCATCACCCTACATCAAGGTTTCCTCAATTCTCGCAACCCACATTTTTTTCACAATTCTCGCTAATAGGCTGCTAAAAAAAAAAAAAAAAAAAAAAGAGATCGGAGCATCTCATAAATGGGCTTAAAACCTTCCCATGCTCGAGCCGGTTCCAAAACTGTGCCATATGAGGGGATTCCGCCACAGGGGGCGGCACCTGGAGCGGACACACACACACACACACACACACACTTTCGCTTATATTATTATAGATATACGTACATATACATAGTTCTGCATGATTATCATTAATCATTACATATCAACAACAAAAACAAGAACTAAATAATAATTATTGCAGTATATATGGACATAATAATAAAAATAATAATAATAATAAAAATATTAAAATAATAATAATATTATTAATAATAATAATAATAATAATAATTGTAAAATTAATAAAAAAGATTAGTCATCGATGATGGTAACAATGTTAATAATAATGATCCAAGTAAAAATAATAATAATAATAATGATAACTTTAACAATGATAACTATGATAATAGAATAACACTAATAATTATGATAATAATAATAAAGATGACAATAACAATAATGATGGGAATACTAATGGTTGTGAAATTGCAAATTTCATAGCAGCTTTAAAATATGAATAATTAAAAAATATCAGATTTATACTGATACTATAACAAGATAATAATAACAAATAATAAAGCAGATAACAATACTAATAATGATATTGATAATATTAATGATGACACAAATAACAATGATATAAATACTGATTTCTATAATGGATTAGAATATGAAAATTAAAATGATAATAATGACTATAATAATAGCAATAATGGTAATATTAATAATAATAATAATAATAATAATGATAATGATAATAGAAAAACTAATAATAATAATAATAATAATAATAACAGCAAAGAGATAATAATGATAGTAGCAATAATAGTAATGACAACAATAACAACAGTATTTGCAATTATGGACACAATGGTAAAACATGACTTCATGTGACTAACAAAAATCAATAACTGATTCTTAATTTTTCTTTTCACTGTAATTTGAATGGATCAATTGGCTTTACTTTGATATCCGGCGTAAGTTGGTTCCACAGTTTTGATCCTCTAGTCAGGACATTATGTTGGGCATGAGAGGTTCTGCATAAAGGAATTTTCAGGCTATTTGATCGTCTCCTTTGGATATTATGAGTTATGTATTGGAAACCACTGTCTATTAGATATGTGTTGAGTGCTTTATAAACAAAGGTCATGGTTTGGTAGGAAATTATATCATTTAACTTTAAAAGTTTGTAATCTCGATATATTGGATTAGAGTGGTCATACTTATAGCTGTGTGATATGATCCGAAGTAATTTCTTTTGAGTAATGAATAGACTAACTATATACGTGTTATATGCCCCACCCCAGATTGCAGAACAATATAGTAGATGTGGGTATGCTAATGAAAGATACATTTGTTTTAAATAGTCAGTATCACAAAAATGTATAATTATATATATATCACTCCAGTTATCTTTGAAATTTTACTTTTTATATCCTCAATGTGTGCTTTCCATCTTAGTTTACATTCAATTGTAACCCCTAAGAATCTGACTTCCTGTGTTTCTTTAATTTGGATGTTATTCATTCTAACACTAATTTGTTGTGGTTGGGTCATCTGTGGATGCAATAGTATACAGTTAGTTTTACTGATGTTTATTGTTAATTTGTTACTTCTTAGCCAGCTAACTACATGTATTAGTTCACTATTCATTGTATTTTGTAATGTAATTGAATCTTTTCCGTGGAGGAGAATATTAGTGACATCTGCAAAAAGTACAAATTTAAGTTTTCTAGTACATAAGCTAATATCATTGACATATAAGAGAAATAGTAATGGTCCCAAAATTGATCATTGTGGAACACCACACTTAACATTTTCAGGAGATGTTATATTACCAAAGACTGTGAACTGCTTTCTCGAGTTTAGATAGCTTTCAAACCACTTACATGCTTGCCCACAAATTCCGTATATCAAACCAGTCAGGTTGGCTCGGTTGGTAGAGCTGCGGGCTCGCGTGTAGCGTCCCTGCATTCAGTCAGCGGTTCGAGCCCACCAAGTTCGTCCTGGCGTGGTGGCGCTTTGTATAGTCAATAACCTTGTAGTTGGTACTTTCAAAGTGTCTAGATAGGATCTAAGTATCTTATCTTATTCGTATATCAATAATTTCTTCAAGAGGATGGAGTGATTAATTATGTCAAAAGCTTTGGATAAATCGCAAAAGACTGTTAGCTGGTACATCTTATTATCAATGGTGTTGTACATATTTTGGCAAAGCATGTGTATTGCTAAATCTGCTGAATACTTGGGTCAAAACCCATACTGGTCATCTGTTAAGAGTGAATTTTGAGTTAAGTAGTCCATTAATCTGGTTGCGACAAGTTTTTCAAAAAATTTACTTATGCATGGAAGAATCGAAATAAGTCGGTTGTTAGAGAATAAAGAATTGTCACCTTTTTTGTATATCGGAATTACTTTGGCAACCTGCAAATGATCTGGAAAGCATCCCTCTGCAAATTATTTATTTATGATATACTCTAGAAAGGGGGAAATGACTTTTCTGCAATCTTTGATGATTCTCATATTAACATCGTCATGGCCTGGGGCTGTAACCTTTATATTGGAAATTTCCTTACTAATTCATTGGCATGTTGTTGGTCGGAGATAGAAATAAAACGTAACAGGTCGAGGCAGGTAGGATTCAAATGGCAGTGGAGGCTCTTCTATTTTCTGTGCTAGATTACACTGGGGAACAATTTGAAGAAAAAAAAATTGTTGAGTTAGATTTTTGAGCCTATTTAGACTAAAATTGGCATGCTGACTCCAAATCTGTAGTCAGTTTTTTTCTAGCACGTCAAGTTTTTTCTCCACAGCTTACCCTCCAGATAAGCAAAATTCCACTTGTGAGCTGTAGTAAAACTTTTTTTGTTTTGGCAATTTGTTTGGCGCAGTCCCTATTGGGCATTCGGTCTGTCTTCGTGAAGAATATGGAGATGTAAAGAGAGTCATTGAGTTATTGCAATATGACAAACACAATTGGATCATCTGTGTTGACCTTAAAATGGTGTCCTTCCTTCTTGGTCAACAACGTGGATACACAAAGTATCCCTGCTTTCTCTGTATGTGGGATAGCAGAGCTCGAGAGAAGCATTGGGTTCAGACGAATTGGCCTCCGAGATCTGATCTTAAACCTGGAGATCCTAACATTGTACATGAGCCACTTGTTGACAGGAAGAAAATAATATTCCCACCTCTGCACATAAAACTAGGTCTCATGAAACAATTTGTAAAAGCATTGTCAACTGATGGCGACTGTTTGAAGTACATCATCTTGGTATTTCCTGGACTGTCAATTGAAAAAATCAAGGCCGGTGTGTTTGATGGTCCACAAATTCGACAGCTCATCAAAGATGAACATTTCAACGGTACTATGTCAGACCTTGAAAAAAATGCTTGGCTATCATTCAAAGACGTCGTCAAGAACTTTCTTGGAAATACACGTGCAAGTAATACACAGAAATTGTTCAGAAACTATTGGAGAGCTACAAAGCGCTTGGTTTGCAACATGAGTATTAAAGTACATTTTTTGCATAGCCATCTTGCCAACTTTCCGGAAAATCTTGGTGCTGCTAGCGACGAGCAAGGTGAACGATTTCACCAAGATTTGAAGGTTATGGAAGAACGTTACCAGGGTAGATGGGATGTGCATATGATGGCTGACTATTGTTGGAGCATCAAACGCGATAGTCCTCAAGTTGAACACTCCAGACAAAGCTACAAACGTAAATTTTTACCTTAACCTGCACACAATTATAGCCGTATCCTTTCTAAAAACATGATAATGTTAAATAAACATTCTATTCATGCCTATTTCTTTCATTTTTCATTGTATGTTAACATTTGCAACTTTTTATAAAATAAGCACTGTTACTGTTATGTACAGTATTTTTCATATTTTTTAAGAAAACGAAAATCCTACAGTTTCAAAAACTTGACGTGATAGAGAAAAACTGAGATCAGTTTTGGATTCAGCACCCAAAAATTACTTAATAACAAGTGTCAGACCTAACTCAACAAAAATTTGTTCCCCAGTGTATTGACAATATTACAAAAATATTCATTGAATCCTTTGGCAATGACAAAACTGTCTGAGATGGGTTTGCCTTGTGCTGTAAACGTGGATGAACGAACTTTACATTTTCTTCCCATTAAATTATTCACAATATCACAAGTTCGTTTAGAATGTCCTGCACTTTCGATTAATTATCCTTGATTTAAGATAATTTTATTTTGCTGCTCGTAGCACAGATGTTAACATGCTACGATATTTAAAAAATGTTAATTCGTAGGTTAACGGCCATTTTGCACAAAAATGTCTATTTCTGCTCGTGACGAGACCACCTCTCGTACTGTCTGGTTGTGGGATAAGGCGGACTGGGCCTCCTTGCACCGTGACCTGAGTCACACGGCGTGGGGTACTTTGCTGCGGGACGGGGCGGAAAATATGTCGCGAGCCCTTACTTCCCGCCTCCTGGCCCTTCAGAGACGCTATGTGCCACACCGCGACTACACTACCAAGCCCACGGATCAGCCATGGTTTGGCTACCGTAGCCGTGTTGCTGCCGAGGCCAAGTACTCAGCGCAGCTCCGCTTCAAGCGGAACCCGACATGGCGCAACAAGGACCTGCACCGGGCGACCTGCAGGATAATGGTGGTGTCCAGCAAATGGGCCATACAAAAAGTGGGAGGAGGACTTGCGCCACAAACTACGAGGCCCAGGCGTGGGAAACAAGACTTGGTGGTCCCTGGTTAAGGAAAAACAGGGAATCAGCCGCCAAGATTCAATTCCTCCCCTCACCAAGCAGGACGGAACAGCGGCTGTCAGCAGCAAGGAAAAGGCTCAGCTGCTGGTAATCTCTTCTCTGCAAAGATGAAGGTGGAGGCCCCCCGGGAGCCCCCGCCTCGTCTGGAGCAGCAGTGTGAAGAGACAGTCCACAAGGTTGAGGTGACGCAGGCGCAGGTCGAGCAAATCCTGCGAAAGCTCGACACCAAAAAAGCCATTGGCCCTGATGACGTCAGCCCGCATTTGTTAAAACAGTGCGCCCGGGAGCTGCCTGTCCCTCTCACCACAGTCTTCACTGCCTACCTACAGGAAAACATCTGGCCTTCAGCGTGGAAGGAGGCTCGAGTGGTTCCTGTTCACAAGATGAGTTCCAGATCTGACCCCAAAAACTACAGGCCCATCTCCTTGCTGTCTGTGGTGGGGAAAGTGTTCGAGAGGATCGTGGCAGAGGTAATCTGTCGTCACCTCAGCGACAACTACCTCCTATCGGACCAACAGTTTGGGTTCAGACCTGGACGATCCACCTCTGACCTGCTGATGCTCCTAACCCGAAACTTGCAGGACGCCCTGGATGACGGCCAGGACACTGTCGTGGTGGCCCTTGATATAGCGGGTGCCTTTGACAGGGTGTGGCACGGAGGCCTTCTCGAAAAACAACGAGCAAAAGGCATCCAGGGTGACCTCCTGCTGCTCCTGGGGAACTACCTGCAGGGAAGAACCCTCCAGGTCGTCGATAACGGGCAGGCCTCTGAGTCCCTGCCAGTGGAAGCATCAGTCCCACAGGGCTCTGAGCTGGGGCCAGTCCTGTGGAACATCTACGTGGACGATCTTCTCCAGCAGCTGCCAGCAGTCTCGGCTTACGCTGATGACTGTACTCTCTCCTGCTCCTACCCGCGACATGACAGTGGGCGTGCTGCTGATGAGGTCAATCAGCAGCTGAGTGTTATACAGGAGTGGGGTACACGTTGGCAGGTGAACTTTGCTCCCGAGAAGACACAGGCAATGGTGGTTTCTCGGTCCCCCGCTGCCGGGCCAGCAGTGGAAGGGAGGCTGCGGTTTGGTGGCGTTCCTCTCCCACTCCAGGTAGCCGTCAAGGTTCTGGGAGTAGAGGTGGACCGAGAGCTAAGGTTTGACGGCAACATCAAATACATTGTAAAAAAGGCCTCTCACACGGTCTCTGCCCTGCGAAGGGTAGCCAGCTTCCTCGATAGGGGGAGGGAAGCTCTTGCTCTACAAGGCCCAGATACGGCCTTACTTAGAGTACGCCGCCCTCTCCTGGATGTCGTGTGCAGCCTTGCACACTCGGAGGCTGGACAGCATCCAGCATCGAGCCCTGCGACTGGTGGATGCTGCAGACCCCCAGACCCCCCAGACCCACCAGCCCAGTTCGAGCCTGTGAGTCCTCTCGACTCACTGGAACACCGCAGGGATGTCGCGGCGCTTGTGGTATTCCACAAGGCACAGGTGCAGGGAGTGCCACACCTGGCTGGGTTACGACAGCCTCCGAGAGTCGCCACGCGAAGCACGAGAACGGTGCTTACCAGTGGTGATGCAGTGGAGGTGCCGCGTTCCCGTGCCAGCCACCATCAACGCACCTTTGTGGGCCGCGTCTCCAGGATGTGGAACATTTTCACGACCGCTGTCCCTCACATCCAGGAGATGAACACACAAAGTGTAAAGTTGGCGGCCAATCGGTGGAGACTGTTGAAGCCCACCCCGCTGAGGCTAGTGATACTGTGACACTAGTGACAGCAACAGTGCCTCAACAAACACTTTAGTGATGCATAAATGTATATAATGTTGTTTTTAGGTCTATATATTTATGTGTAAATTGCCCTTATAGTGTGGTATGCCATGTATTCCCGTAGGATTTTTGTGCTAAAATTGAATTTTTTGCAGTTATGGCTTCTATAGGTATCAGATTAACAGAAAAAGATGGGGTCTCAATTTTCAGACCCCTAACCCCCTTTCTGGGGGGTCATTCCTCTTTTGGCACCCCCAGGATTGGTCTCTGGTAACACTAAGCAACAAATTTCAACATTTTCTTTGTTACAGACACGTGAACTACTGATTCCTACTAAATTGCTGATGCTGATGTCAGGTCTGATATCTAAATTTCTCTGTCACGTCCAGATTTGGTATAACCGAAACCTCTATTTTTCGTTGTTTTCTCACCCGCTTCTATTACGAAAGCCGTCTAAGCACTTTCAGCACGTTATGTAGCATACTTTAGACCTGCACCGGGCGACCTGCAGGAAAATGGTGGTGTCCACAAAGGGGCCAAAAAAAAAAGTGGGAGGAGGATTTTCGCCCCCCTTTACAGGCCCGGCGGGGAAAAAAAGATTTGGGGCCCCTTTTTTTAAGGAAAAACAGGGAATCAGCCCCCAAGATTCAATTCCCCCCCCTCAAAAAAGCGGACGGAACAGGGGGCCTGTCACCCGCAGGAAAAGGCTCAGCTGCTGGAAATCTCTTCTCTGAAAAGAGAAGGGGGGGCCCCCCCGGGAGCCCCCCCTGCCCTGGGGGCAGCAGTGTGAAGGGGACAGTCCAAAGGGTTTGAGGTGACGCAGGCGCGGGTCGAGCAAACCCTTTGCAAAAAGCTCGACCCCAAAAAAGCCTTTGGGCCCCTGATGACTAAAGCCCGCTTTTGTTAAAACAGGCGCCCGGGGAAGCGCCTGTCCCTCTCACCACAGTTTTTTCACCCCCTACCTACGGGAAAAACATCGGGCCTTCAGCGTGGAAGGAGGCCGGGGGTTTTTTTCCTGTTCACAAGATGATTCCAAAATCTGACCCCAAAAAACTACAGGCCCATCTCCTTGCTTCTGTGGTGGGGAAAAGTTGTTCGAGAGGATCGTGGCAGGTAATTGTCGTCACCCCCCACCCGACAACTACCTCCTTCGGACCAAAATTTTTGGGTTTTTCAGACCGGACGTTTCCACCTCTGACCGGCTGAGGCTCCTAACCCAAAAAACTTGCGGGAAACGCCCTGGATGACGGCCGGGACACGTCGTGGGGGCCCTTGATATGGGGGTTGCCTTTGACAGGGTTTGGACGGGGGCCCTTCTCGAAAAACAACGACAAAAGGCTCCAGGGTACCTCCTGCTGCTCCTGGGGAATTTACCGCAGGGAAACCCTCCGGGGTTCGTCGAAAAAGGGCCCTCGGGGTCCCGGGCCAGTGGAAGCATCGGGCCCCCACGGGGCTCTGAGCGGGGGGCCAGCCCTGGGGGAACATCTACGTGGCCGATTTTTCTCCAGCAGCTGCCAGAAAGCCCTCGGTTTACCTGATGACTGTACTCTCTTTTTTGCCCCTACCCGCGACATGACAGTGGGCTTGCTGCTGATGGGGGTCAACCCGCACTGAGTTTTTTTACAGGAGTGGGTACACGTTGGAAGGGAATTTTGCCCCCGAGAAGACACAGGCAATGGGGGTTTCTCGGCCCCCCCGCCTCCCGGCCAGCAGTGGAAGGGGGGCCCTGCGGTTTTTTTGGGGGCGTTCCTCCCCCATCCAGGAAACCGTCAAGGTTCTGGGAGTAGAGGTGGACCGAGAGCAAAGGGTTTGACGGCAACACCCAAATAATTTGAAAAAAAAAGGGCCCTCACCCCGGTCTCTCCCCTTCGAAGGGTACCCAGTTTCCTCGATAGGGGGGGGAAAAAGCTCTTGCTCTACAAGGCCCAGAAAAGGCCCTTTATTTAGAGTAGGGCCCCCCTTCTCCTGGATTTTCGTGTGCAGCCTTCACACCGGGGGGCTGGCCGAACCCCAGCATCGAGCCCTGCAAATGGGGGATGCTGCGGGACCCCCAGCCCCCCCAGACCCCCAGCCCAGTTCGACCCTGTGAGTCCTCTCGACTCACGGGAAAACCCCCGCGGGAGGGTTCCGGGGGCGCTTGTGGTTTTTCCAAAAGGGAACAGGTGCGGGAGTGCCCACACCTGGCGGGGTTTAAAGGGGACAGCCCCCGGGAGAGCGCCACGCAAAGCACGAGAACGGTGCTTACCAGGGGTGATGCAGTGGGGGGGCCCGCGTTCCCGTCCCAGCCCCATCAACGCCCCTTTTGGGGGGGGCCCCGGGGTCTCCGGGAGTGGAACTTTTTCCCCCGCCCGGTCCCTCACTCCGGAGATAAAACACACAAAGTTTTAAAGTTTGGGGGCCCAAATCGGTGGGGGAATTTTTAAGCCCCCCCCGCGGAGGCTAGTGAAAATGTGACACTTGACAGCAACAGGGCCTCAACAAACCTTTGTGTGAATAAATGTATATAATTTTTGTTTTTAGGTCTATATATTTATGTGAAAATTTTTCCCTTATAGTGTGGTATCCTGTTTTTCCCGGGAAGGATTTTTTGCTAAAATTAAATTTTTTGCAATTTAAATGGCTTCTATAGGTACGGGTTTAAAACAAAAAAAGATGGGGTCTAAATTTTTTTCAGCCCCCAAACCCCCCTTTTTTGGGGGGTCATTCCTCTTTTGGCACCCCCCGGGTTTGGGTCTCTGGAAAACACTAACAAAAAAATTTTAAAAATTTTTTTTGGACGGGAACGTAAACAAACTTGTTTCCCCTACTAAATTGCTGTTTCTGATTCAGGTTGAATAAAAATTTTCTCTGTCACGCCCAGATTTGGTATAACCAAAAAAACCTCTTTTTTTTTCGTTTTTTTTTTTCCACCCGTTTCCTTTACGAACCGTCAAAGATTTTTTCCATGCCACGTTTTATGCTAGGGCATATTAAATAATGTTCCCGGGGGTTTTGTTTTTCCCTTCCTTTTTTCTGGTTTAAAGGGACAGACAGTCGGGGTTCCCACTGGGGGAGTTACCCCCCCTGCGCCCAAACCATCCACCCAAAGGGGCGTTAAAATTTAGCGATTACGCCCGGGTTTTGGTTTACTGTAAAAATGGGGACGAAAAAATCAATCATTTTATTCACAATGTCCATATTTAAATTGGTACCTCCCGAATAGCTTTTGGCGCAATCACTGCCATAGCATTTACCGAGGGAGAAACAGGGCGGGCCTTCTTCAAGCAGCTACACCTATTTCCCTTGCATCCTATTTTGGCGGGCCAAATTTGACGGGGTTTAAACTACGCTTGGGGGGCGGGGCCGGGGAAAGACATGTAGTGGAATACACGCCTTTCCCCAAATTTTCCATCCTTTTTTTTCAATTGCAGGAAGGGTTGGATAATTTTCGGGTAGGGCTTGTCCGCATTGTCATGTATTTTCAGTATGTATGGGGAACCCAATGCGCACGATTTGGGTTGGAAGCTTTTCCCCCCTTCCAAGTTCTTTGCCCAAAAACAGCTCCCCCCCTGAGTGAGGTAGGGTTGGGGCCCTTTTTAAACTTTAGACATGCACACAAAATTTCCCAACGCTTTCCCCTGGGGGAGCCCCGCATTGCCCAAAACTCGGCGGGAATAAAAATGCACCCTAAGCTTTGAAAGCAGTAATGGCGGGGTCATCTCATAAAGTTTTAGGTTTTCCTTACCATGATTTTTTTGAAATTCCTATGAATCTGCCCCCCAAAATCAGAAAACCTGAGAATTGTGGGCCCCAAGAAGCCTTTGGACTTTTGCGAGGGGCCAAAACTGCCCCTTTTTTCAAAGATGTCTTTTTTCCCGTTTTTTCTTTCCTTTTTTCTGTATGAAACTTCAAGGATATAGTAATTATCTGCCCTTGGGGCGATAAGATAAAAGAAGGAGAGGAGTACGTCAGTGTCGGGCGCCCATACGCAGATCTTTTTTGGCAGCCCCACGGGGCTGTAAGGAAAGGGTTATTTGGGTTTTTGGAATAAAGGGTTTTCACCCTTCATGTGTTTTTAGAATACTAAATCCCTAGCCCCCCTTTAATTGATCATCGTACACGACAACGAGCAGGGAATGAATCTTTGCTTGCGAAAATGGTTTCAGCAGCCCTTTTGGCCCAAAAACAAGCATTTTGGCTTCCGTTTTGGTTTTTGATGCTGAAAGAACCCTTAATGGCCCATGGTGAGTTTCTTTTCGCGATAACTTCGTACTCAAGGATGGGTTTTGATCGCTTCTGCCGGGTCTTTTTTTTTAACCCGACAGATCCAAGTATGGGACAAACAAAAAACACCCCCCCCTCATAGCTTGTCTCATTGTCTCTATCTTTTTGGAATGCATCCAAGGGTTTGTGAAATCTTCAGAAATTTTTTCCCGTCTTTGTCATACTCTGAAGTAAAACCCCTTGCTAAATGAGGGAAAACCCTTTAAAAACTGGAGGTTTCTTCCCCCCTATGCGGAAAGGGAGGAAATCAAGGGATTCTACCGGGGGCTCTTAAACTGCATGCATCAAAGGCCTTGCCCTTGGGATGTAAAAAGTCTATCAACGCACACAGAGGGCGGGGCATGTTAAACATCTCGTATTTGCCAATTTTTTCCTCAAATTTTGGCCCACTAGACCTGGTCGGTTTCCCCTGAACAATGAGAAATTTTCCCCCAGTAAATTACGACCCCTCACGAAATTTTGAGCCCTTTTATCTCCAAGCGTATTTTTGATTATAAATCCAACTTGAGAAGGGCCTTAAATTTGGGAGCTTCTTCATCTTTCCCAAAACCGAGAGATTTGATGGGGGAGTCAGACGTTCACAAACAAAATCCTCGAATCTTTTCCCGACCCTTTTTTTTGCTAAGCAGAAATAAAGCTTTGCTCCTCTGGCACAAAAATTTGATGAAACAAAAACTTTTAAATGGGTCTTCCTCTAAAGGGGGTTGCCCTTTTGCAGGCAACTCTATTGTTTGGACGGATTTTTAGGGCATTCTCTTTTTACCCCAGTGCATCTCTCCAACACTGGAAATGTTCTTGCTTTCGGATACTTGGAAATTTTTGGGAAGCTTAAAGATACTCGTCCGATACGGGCGGGGAAAATTTGTAGTGGACGAGTCGTTTGGAGAAGCTTCTCTCTGCTGAGCCCTACCATAAAAACCGGTCCCTTTAGTTTTTTTGTTTTTCCTTTTCGAGTCCCTGACCCTGTGGCGAGTTTCGTGGGGGGTATCTCTGTTTTTTGCAACAAAAAAAGTCCCCGGGGGGGGGAAAAATGCTTTCCCCAGTTTCGGGTCATTATCTTCCAGCGCATTCATTTGTGCAAGAGGGGGGACGGGGCTCATTTCCGGCGTAGTTTAGAAGTTTCCCGTGCGAAGAAATACTTGATCGGGTTCTCCAAAAAGGGGGAAAGATCTCTGCCATTTCCCCTGACGGAAAGAGCTGACAAAATAAAGAAAGGTTTTTTCCATTTGACGGGGTAGCTAAAAGGAAATTTCTGCAAACTCCCCCAATGTTTTCATTTTCCTCCGTGGCTTCACATTTCCTGCGTACCTGACCCTGACATATTCATAGTTTTCCCAGTCATTCGGGGTTACTTTGAATAAAAGCTTGCCCTTGGAGCATTGCCCGGACAAAACTGGGCCTTTTAAAAACAGTGGAAAATTTTGGACATCAAAACGCATCATCAAAATTTGCTAGACTGATTGTGAGTGGTATTCGGGGCCTTTTTGGGGGGGGGGGGGCTTTGTAAACTAAAAAGATCCCACAAAGGGGCTGCGGGGGGGGATGGTTGCACCATTTTCCAATGGCAAATATCCGGCCACTCCCATCTTTTTGTTTTTCCCGAGTGTATGTAAAGCAAAAAATTTGAAAATTTGGAGAGCTCCTCCCTTAGGTCCAATTTTGGGGCCCCCAAATTACGGGTGAATTTTCAAAGCACGTGAATAAGGTCCAGGTTTCCCGTGTTATCAAAGTTTTTCTCTGTGGACCCAAAGGCCCGGGGGCAAAAGATTCCTGGGGTAAACCCAAAACAGTGAAAAAGTCCCATAGTCAGTGGGTTGGGGGGTCTTGAATAATGGAAACGACACCTCCCATATTCGTGCGTGTTTTGGGGGCGGATGAATGGGATAACAGCAGGGGATTTGGGGAAACAGGGCCCCAATTGGGGATTTACATCTTTCTTGACCAATTTCCCTGGTTTGGTTTTCTTGTTCCCTTTATGAAAAGTATAGGTTTTGACTGGAGTGCTCTCTGGGGGCCAACTTTTTCCCCGATTCCCCGTGCATGTCACTGTTTCCCGTGTTTTTTCCTTCGCTTTACTCAAATTTCATGAAATTTCCCCAATGAATCCGTGCCATCATTTAGTTCCCAAAGGGAGTTTTCAATACCCGGTGTGAGTGAAGTCTTTTCTCAGAATATTCTTTTCCCCTTTCCCAAATTTTATTTGATTTTATAATTTTCAATTGGGGTGGTTTTGAGGGCTGGTTCTTTTCACCATGTTCACTTTTAAAGGGCCCGAGGCCTTTTTTGAGAGAAGCTTTTTTGGTATTTTTAAATTTGGGCGGTTTATGAACTTCCAAACTTTATCTTTCTGGAACATGACACCACTGTGCCATGGAAGGTTCCTTCCCCGTTTGGTGTTTCTTCCAGGAAAGGTCAAATTTTTATCGATCGCAAAAAAATGTTCAGGCCTTTTTTTTTAAAAGTTTTGGGAGCAAAATCCACCAGCCTCCTTCATCCGCTGGAGAAAACTTGCTCAATCGTTTCTCTAAGTCTGATGTGAAGTTTTCACTTCCAATATACACAGCTTTAGCGGTTTTCCAAAAAGTTTTTGTTTACGCCCCTTAGAATTTAACAGAAGGGAAAAAAGGGGGGGGGATTTACAGAGGGGTTGGACTGTTTGTCGGAAGGGACTGTCCCTTTTTTTGTTGATGTTTCACCTGGCGATCAGTCCCCCAGTTTTTGGGCAAGGAACTGGATTTAAACGTCGGGCAGTTTTTGTCCAACCCCCTGGTCTCGTAATTTCCGGGGCACTTTTACAAAAAAAGGCTACCAAAGAGGGGGGGACCATGAAGAAAATGGGGGTAAAACGGGGTTTCAAAAAATTTCTGAAGCTGCCTGTAAACGACCAAAGGGGTTTTTGCAGCATCTCTTCCTCAGGGAAAGGGTTTGGGGACATTCTTCAGGGGACCAAAAATTTTTCATTTACAAATTATTCCCTTGAGGACCTGTAATCCGCCATCGGATGCATTTGGGGAACCAAAAAGACGGTCCCCGGCTCATTCCGTCTTAGTGATGTGACAAACTTCACTTCTTGGGAAGGCGCTCGCTGCTGATTTTTTTGAGGATTTCCGATAGTTTTTCACTTCATTTACATCCCCCCACGGTATCTTTTCAAAAAAATTTTAAAAATAGGCCCTCATTTTCCCCCAGGCCCTGCTCAGGTAAATCCTCGTCACTCAAGGTTTTTTGAAAAGCGGGGGACCCTTTTGGGAATCAAATATGAGGAATGAAATGCCACATTACTGTGAAGGGCCTCGTTGAATCGCTGTGCAGAGCGAAAACATTTCCGATGATTTTGTGTTTTTAAAAGCTGATGGGTTGCCGGGTTCTTCAAAAGGGCCCCTACGAAACTTAACTGGTATCTGGGGTTTTTTGCTTTATCTGTGGAAAGTTTTTAAAACCCCTTGGGGTCAGTAAGAAAAAAGGGCAGGGGTCTGAGTCATTTTTGGGGCGAAATCCAGTTGGAAAAAAGGGGCACACTTTTCCTTTGGGAAAAGTCTTTTACCGCTTTGGGGGCCCAAAAAGATCCCACAGCACTTGAAGGTCGCCCCGGTCCTCGTGGAGGCAGACAGGTGTATCGGTTTTGGGGTCTCCTCCTAAAAAGTTCAAAACTTTTTTTTGTTTTTGATAGGTTTTTCCCACATTCCCCTATGAACCGAAGTACTTTTAGTTTTCCTTTTTTAAAACCCGACAAATAATTTTGTAGTCTATGAATGTCATTTTGTACACCAAGAGACACTTTCTGACAGTGTTGGGAAAATTTTATCTGTCATGACCGGATTTTCACCCAACGCTTATTTTATGTGGGACCTTCTTTTCAGACACGCAAAAACTCCGTCCTCCCCCGACATATTGGCGATATAAACCCCGATCTCAGTTTTAAAAGGGTATATTTTGAAAGAGCTCAAAAATGGGTTTTTCAACATGCTGAAAAAGAAAAAATGGAGTTAGAAACCCCATACTCTTTAACCGGAAGTTTATAAAGGGCACTTCCGGTTTTCTTTTTGAGGCTAAAATCGACTCGGCAAACCCGAAAAAACCCCCACAAAAGGATACTCAAAATTTTGAAAAAACGGTCAATTATTGGGGGAGGGTAGGTGCATGGAGTGCCGGGGGGGCCCAAAAAGGGGAAATGACCCCCCAAAAAGGGGGGGAAAGGGGTTGAAAATTTGGGGGCCCCTCTTTTTTTTTTTAATCTGTACCTATAGAAGCCAGAATGCAAAAAAAAAATTTAGCACAAAAATCCTACGGGGGCCCCTTTTTCCCAACTTACATTTCCCCCACTATTAAGATAGGGAGCCCCAGACAGTGCACCTTTGGGGTTTTTTGTTTTTTTTGTTTGTAAAAAAAAAAAAAAAAAGGGGGGAAAAAAAAAAAAAATTTTATTTAATAAGAAGGGGAATAAAGAGAAAAAGAGAGAATAAGAGAGAATAAGTGATAAAGAGAGAAAAAGAGAGAAAAGGAGAGAAAAAGTGAGAAAGAGAGAATAAGAGAAAAAGAGGGGAATTAAAAGGGGAAAAAGTGAGAATAAAAAAGAATAAGAGAGAATAAGTTAAAAATAAAGAGAACAAGAGAGAATAAGAGGAAAAGAGAGAATAAAGAAAATAAGAGAGAACAAAGATGATAAGAGAGAATATTAGAGAAAAGTGGGGGAATAAGAGAAAAAAAGAGAGAAAAAGAAAAATAAAAAGAATAAAGGGGGAAAAAAGAGGGGAAAAAGAGAGAAAAAGAGAGAATAAGAGAGAATAAGTGAGAATAAGAGTTAATAAGAGAGAATAAGAAAGAATAAGTTGTAATAAGAGAGAATAAGTGAGAAAAAGTGCGAATAAGAGAGAATAAGCGAGAAAAAGAGAGAATAAGAGAGAATAACAGAGAATAAGAGAGAAAAAGAGAGAATAAGAGAGAATAAGTGAGAATAAGAGAGAATAAGATAGAATAAGAGAGAATAAGTGATAATAAGAGGGAATAAGAGAGAATAAGAGAGAATAAGAGATAATAAGTGAGAATAAGAGAGAATAAGAGAGAATAAGTGAGAATAAGAGAGAATAAGAGAGAATATAAGAGAATAAGTGAGAATAAGAGAGAATATGAAAGAATAAGATAGAATAAGTGAAAATAAGAGTGAATAAGAGAGAATAAGTGAGAATAAGTGAGAATAAGAGAGAATACGTGAGAATAAGAGAGAATAAGAGAGAATATGAGAGAATAATTGAGAATAAGTGATAATAAGAGAGAATAAGAGAAAATAAGAGAGAATAAGTGAAAATAAGAAAGAATAAGAGAGAATAAGAGATAATAAGAGAGAATAAGTGATAATAAGAGAGAATAAGAGAGAAAAAGAGAGAATAAGTGAGAATAAGTGAGAATAAGAGAGAATAAGAGAGAATAAGTGATAATAAGAGAGAATAAGAGAGAATAAAAGAGAATAAGAGAGAATAAGGGATAATAAGAGATAATAAGAGAGAATAATAGAGAAAAAGTGAGAATATGAGAGAATAAGAGAGAATAAGAGAGAATATGAGAGAATAAGAGAGAATAAGTGAGAATTAGAGAGAATAAGAGAGAATAAGAGAGAATAACAGAGAATAAGAGAGAATAAGTGAGAATAAGTGCGAATAAGTGAGAATAAGAGAGAATAAGAGAGAATAAGAAAGAATAAATAAGAATAAGTGATAATAAGTGAGAATAAGAGAGAATAAGTGAGAATAAGAGAGAATAAGAGCGAATAAGAAAGAATAAGAGAGAATATGTGATAATAATAGAAAATAAGAGAGAATAAGTATGAATAAGAGAGAATAAGTGAGAATACGAGAGAATAAGAGAGAATAAGAGAGACAAAGTGATAATAAGAGAGAATAAGAGAGAATAAGAGAGAATAAGAGAGAATAAGAGAGAATAAGTGATAATAATAAAGAATATGAGAGAATAAGTGATAATAAGAGAAAATAAGAGACAGTAAGAGAGAATAAGTGATAATAAGAGAGAATAAAAGAGAATAAGTGATAATTAGAGAGAATAAGAGAGAATAAGTGAGAATAAGAGAAAAGAAGAGTGAATAGGTGAGAATAAGTGAGAATAAGAGAGAATAAGAGAGAATAACAGAGAATAAGGGAGAATAAGTGATAATAAGAGAGAATAAGTGAGAAAAAGTGATAATAAGAGAGTATAAGTGCGAATAAGAGAGAATAAGTGATAATAAGAGAGAATAAGAGAGAATAAGTGAGAATAAGTAAGAATAAGAGAAAAGAAGAGGGAATAAGTGAGAATAAGTGAGAATAAGAGAGAATAAGAGAGAATAAGAGAGAATAAGGGAGAATAAGTGAGAATAAGTGAGAATAAGTGATAATAAGAGGGAACAAGAGAGATTAAGAGAGAATAAGAGAGAATAATTGAGAGTAATTGATAATAAGAGAGAATAAGAGAGAATAAGAGAGAATAAGTGAGAATAAGTGAGAATAAGAGAGAATAAGAGAGAATAAGAGAGAATAAGTGAGAATAAGTGAGAATAAGTGAGAATAAGAGAGAATAAGTGATAATAAGAGAGAATATGAGAGAATAAGTGAGAATAATTGATAATAAGAGAGAATAAGAGAGAATAAGAGAGAATAAGAGAGAATAAGTGGGAATAAAAGAGAATAAGAGATAATAAGAGAGAATAAGAGAGAATAAGTGGGAATAAGTGAGAATAAGAGAGAATAAGAGAGAAAAAGAGAGAATAAAAGAGAATAAGTGATAATAAGTGAGAATAAGTGAGAATAAGTGAGAATAAGAGAGAATAAGAGATAATAAGTGAGAATAATAGAGAATAAGAGAGAATAAGAGATAATAAGTGCTAATAAGAGAGAATAAGAGAGAATAAGTGATAATAAGAGAGAATAAGAGAGAATAAGAGAGAATATGTGGAAATAAGAGAGAATAGGAGAGAATAAGTGATAATAATGGAGAATAAGAGAGGATAAGTGATAATAAGAGAGATAAAGAGAAAATAAGAGATAATAAGTGAGAATAAGAGAGAATATGAGAGAATAAGTGAGTATAATAGAGAATAAGTGAGAATAAGAGAGAATAAGAGAGAATAAGAGATAATAAGTGAGAATAAGAGAGAATAAGAGAGAATAAGAGGGAATAACCTATAATTAGTGAAAATAAGAGAGAATAAGAGAGAATAAGATATAATAGAAGAGAATAAGAGAGAATAAGAGATAATAAGAGAGAATAAGAGAGAATAAGAGATAATAAGTGCTAATAAGTGAGAATAAGAGGGAATAAGAGAGAATAAGAGATAATAGGAGAGAATAAGAGAGAATGAGTGATAATAAGAGAGAATAAGAGAGAATAAGAGAGAGTAAGAAAGAATAGGAGAGAATAAGAGAGACTATGTGAGAATAAGAGAGAATAAGAGAGAATAAGAGAAAATAAGTGAGAATACGTGAGAATAAGTGAGAATAAGGGTGAAAGAAAGAGAATAAGAGAGAATAAGAGAGAAAAAGTGAGAATAAGAGAGAATAAGAGAGAATAAGTGAGAATACGAGAGAATAGGAGAGAATATGAGCGAATAAGAGAGAATAAGTGATAATAATAGAGAATAAGAGAGAATAAGTGATAATATGTGAGAATAAGAGAGAATAAGAGAGAATAAGAGCGAATAAGAGAGAATAAGTGATAATAATAGAGAATAAGAGAGAATAAGTGATAATAAGAGAAAATAAGAGATAATAAGAGAGAATAAGTGATAATAAGAGAGAATAACAGAAAATAAGTGATAATAAGAGAGAATAAGAGATAATAAGTGAGAATAAGAGAAAAGAAGAGTGAATAAGTGAGAATAAGTGAGAATAAGAGAGAATAAGAGGGAATAAGGGAGAATAAGTGATAATAAGAGAGAATAAGGGAGAATAAGTGATAATAAGAGAGAATAAGTGAGAATAAGAGAGAATAAGTGATAATAAGAGAGAATAAGAGAGAATAAGTGAGAATAAGTGAGAATAAGAGAAAAGAAGAGAGAATAAGTGAGAATAAGTGAGATTAAGAGAGAATAAGAGAGAATAAGAGAGAATAAGGGAGAATAAGTGAGAATAAGTGAGAATAAGTGATAATAAGAGAGAACAAAAGAGAATAAGAGAGAATAAGAGAGAATAAGTGAGAGTAATTGATAATAAGAGAGAATATGAGCGAATAAGAGAATAAGAGAAAATAAGTGAGAATAAGTGAGAATAAGAGAGAATAAGAGAGAATACAAGAGAATAAGGGAGAATAAGTGAGAATAAGTGAGAATAAGTGAGAATAAGAGGGAATAATTGATAAAAGAGAGAATAAGAGAGAATAAGTGAGAATAATTGATAATAAGAGAGAATAAGAGAGAATAAGAGAGAATAAGAGAGAATAAGTGGGAATAAAAGAGAATAAGAGACAATAATAAAGAATAAGAGAAAATTAGTGCGAATAAGTGAGAATAAGAGAGAATAAGAGAGAAATAGAGAGAATAAAAGAGAATAAGTGATAATAAGTGGGAATAAGTGAGAATAAGTGAGAATAAGAGAGAATAAGAGAGAATAAGTGAGATTAATAGAGAATAGGAGAGAATAAGAGATAATAAGTGATAATAAGATAGAATATGAGAGAATAAGTTATAATAAGAGAGAATAAGAGAGAATAAGAGAGAATAAGTGAGAATAAGAGAGAATAATTGAGAATAAGTGATAATAATGGAGTATAAGAGAGAATAAGTGAGAATAATAGAGAATAAGAGAGAATAAGTGAGAATATGAGAGAATAAGAGAGAATAAGAGATAATAAGTGAGAATAAGAGAGAATAAGAGAGAATAAGAGAGAATAAGTTATAATTAGTGCGAATAAGAGAGAATAAGAGAGAATAAGACATAATAGAAGAGAATTAGTGAGAATAAGAGATAATAAGGGAGAATAAGAGAGAATAAGAGAGAATAAGAGATAATAAGTGATAATAAGTGAGAATAAGAGAGAATAAGAGAGAATAAGAGATAATAGCAGAGAATAAGAGAGAATGAGTGATAATAAGAGAGAATAAGAGAGAATAAGAGAGAATAAGAGAGAATAGGAGAGAATAAGAGAGAATAAGTGAGAATATGAGAGAATAAGAGAGAATAAGAGAGAATAAGTGAGAATACGTGAGAATAAGTGAGAATAAGAGAGAATGAGAGAGAATAAGAGAGAATAAGAGAGAATAAGTGAGAATAAGCGAGAATAAAAGAAAATAAGAGTGAATCAGTGAGAATAAGAGAGAATAAGAGAGAATGAGAGAGAATAAGTGAGAATAAGAGTGAATAAGAGCAAATAAGTGAGAATAAGAGAGAATATAAGAGAATAAGTGAGAATTACAGAGAATGAGACAGAATAAGAGATAATAAGTGAGAATAAGAGAGAATAATAGAGAATAATAGAGAATAAGAGAGAATAAGAGCTAATAAAAAGAGAGAATGAGAGTGGGAGAGAGGAAAAAAAGAGAATGGGATATATAATAAGATAGACAATAAGAGAGAAAAAAAAAAAGAGAGAGAGAGAGAGAGAGAGAGAGAGAGAGAGAGAGAGAGAGAGAGAGAGAGAGAGAGAGAGAGAGAGAGAGAGAGAGAGAGAGAGAGAGGTCCAGCAAATGGGCCATACAAAAGTGGGAGGAGGACTTGCCCCGCAAACTACGAGGCCCAGGCGTGGGAAACAAGACTTGGTGGTCCCTGGTTAAGGAAAAACAGGGAATCAGCCGCCAGGATTCAATTCCTCCCCTCACCAAGCAGGACGGAACAGCAGCTGTCAGCAGCAAGGAAAAGCCTCAGCTGCTGGCTAATCTCTTCTCTGCAAAGATGAAGGTGGAGGCCCCCCTCCAGCCCCCGCCTCGTCTGTAGCAGCAGTGTGAAGAGACAGTCCACAAGGTGGAAGTGACGCAGGCGCAGGTCGAGCAAATCCTGCGAGGGCTCGACACCAAAAAAGCCACTGCCCCTGATGACGTCAGCCTGCACTTGTTAAAACAGTGCGCCCGGGAGCTGTCTGTCCCTCTCACCACAGTCTTCAGTGCCTGGTTGCAGGAAAACATATGGCCTTCATCGTGGAAGGAGGCTCGAGTGGTTTCTGTTCACAAGAGGAGTTCCAGATCTGACCCCAAAAACTACAGGCCCATCTCTTTGCTGTCTGTGGTGGGGAAAGTGTTCGAGAGGATCCTGGAAGAGGTAATCTGTCGTCACCTCAGCGACAACTACCTCCTATCGGACCAACAGTTTGGGTTCAGACCTGGACGGTCCACCTCTGACCTGCTGATGCTTCTAACCCGAAACTGGCAGGACGCCCTGGATGACGGCCAGAAAGCTGTCGTGGTTGCCCTTGACATAGCGAGTGCCTTTGACAGGGTATGGCACGGAGGCCTTATCGAAAAACTCCGAGCAAAAGGCATGCAGGGTGACCTCCTGCTGCTCCTGGGGGACTACCTGCAGGGAAGAACCCTCCAGGTCGTCGTTAACGGGCAGGCCTCTGAGTCTCTGCCAGTGGAAGCATCAGTCCCAGAGGGCTCTGTGCTGGGGCTAGTCCTGTGGAACATCTACGTGGACGATCTTCTCCAGCAGCTGCCAGCAGTCTCGGCTTACGCTGATGACTGTACTCTCTCCTGCTCCTACCCGCGACATAACAGTGGGCGTGCTGCTGATGAGGTCAATCAGCAGCTGAGTGTTATACAGGAGTGGGGTACACGTTGGCAGGTTAACTTTGCTCCGGAGAAGACACAGGCAATGGTGGTTTCTCGGTCCCCCGCTGCCGGGCCAGCAGTGGAAGGGAGGCTGCGGTTTGGTGGCGTTCCTCTCCCACTCCAGGAAGCCGTCAAGGTTCTGGGAGTAGAGGTGGACCGTGAGCTAAGGTTTGACGGCCACATCAAACACATTGCAAAAAAGGCCTCTCACAGGGTCTCTGCCCTGCGAAGTGTAGCCAGATTCCTCGACAGGGGAAGAAAGCTCTTGCTCTATAAGGCCCAGATACGGCCTTACTTAGAGTACGCCGCCCTCTCCTGGATGTCGTGTGCAGCCTCGCACACTCGGAGGCTGGACAGCATCCAGCGTCGAGCCCTGCGACTGGTGGATGCTGCAGACCCCCCAGACCCCCCAAACCTACCAGCCCAGTTCGAGCCGGTGAGTCCTCTCGACTCACTGGAACACCGTAGGGATGCCGCGGCGCTTGTGGTATTCCACAAGGCACTGGTGCAGGGAGTGCCACACCTGGCTGGGTTACGACAGCTTCCGAGAGTCGCCACGCGAAGCACGAGAACGTTGCTTACCAGTGGTGATGCAGTGGAGGTGCCGCGTTCCCGTGCAAACCAGCACTAACGCACCTTTGTGGGCCGCGTCTCCAGGATGTGGAACATTTTCACGGCCGCTGTCACTCACATCCAGGAGATGAACATACAAAGTGTAAAGTTGGCGGCCAATCGGTGGCGACTGTTGAAGCCCATCCCGCTGAGGCTAGTGATACTGTGACACTAGTGACAGCAACAGTGCCTCAACAAACACTTTATTGATGCATAAATGTATATAATGCTAGTTTTTAGGTCTTTATATTTATGTGTAAATTGCCCTTAAGATGGATAGCACACGACAGTGCACCTTTGGGCTTTAGTTATATGTATGTTTAAAAAAAAAAAAAAAAAAAAAAAAAAAAAAAAGAGCAGAGAGAGAGAGAGAGGGGAGAGAGAGAGAGAGAGAGGGGAGAGAGAGAGAGAGAGAGAGAGAAGAGAGAGAGAGAGAGAGAGAGATGAGAGAGAGAGAGGAAGAGAGAGAGAGAGAGAGAGAGAGAGAGAGAGAGAAAAAAAAATACAGAGAGATACGGAAAGGATGGAAAGGAATAAAGTAACGATAATTTATCCTAAACATATTTTTGTACATTTTTCTGATATTTGTAGCACACACACACACACACACACACACACACACACACACACACACACACACACACACACACACACACACACACACACATACATACATACACACACACACACACTACTTAAAAAAAACTTTAGTGTAGTGGCTAGCAAGCTCGGTTTACAGCCGAGAATTCGGTGTCTGGACGATTCGAGCGAATACCTTTTCGAGCGTAGGATGATTCGAGCGAATACTTTTTCGAGCGCAGGACAATTCGAGCGAATACTTTTTCGAGCGGAGGACGATTCGAGCGAATACTTTTTCGAGCAGAGGACCAAAATTAGTTTTCCTGAGCTATTTTGATGTGTATGGAATGAATCTGGCACTTGTTTTTATCGGAAATATATTTTTGCTTACAGGTGTGGGAGGGATCCCCTCCCCGCAAACCTTGCATCGCTTTTCACTACCGTAGTATTGATATTTTTTTGTTTTGTTCTTGATATCATATGTTACTAAACCGAACCCCACTAACCAAACCTAACCTAACCTAGTCTCACTTTTCTTAACTTAACCGTTTCTGGCTGAAGTAACGGTAGATGTATACGTTATAATAGACGTTATAATGCACTCGGAGGCGGTAGCGGAGTGGTTAGCATCTCCGACTGCCGTTTCGGTGACCCGAGTTCGATCTCCGAAGAAAACCGAAACCTTTCTGCACCGTCGAGTGGCCTAAGAACACCCACATTCCCTGCCCATCAACTCTACCTTCGATTGCGAGTGCATCGGAGGACACAGGGGGGCGGCATGAGCCTCTAATCACAGGCGACACTATAAGAATCCTGCCTGCGCCACCAAGTTTCAAGTTTATTTGAGAAAAAGGTGGGGGAAGTAATAACAAAACTTTAAAAAAACTCACTTTTTCTTTTAATCAACGTTCACACAAACACACACACACACACAAAGGCGTAACAGCTAGGTGTCCTGTTTCTATAAATACTACCGGCAGGACATTCCAGGTAGAGGGGAGTGAAGTCAGGTCAGGTTCCCCAGGTGTTATCCCCTTCCCACTTCTGCCATGACATACTAGAAGGGGCAGCTAGTCTTCTCACCTACGTACATTTTACTTTTATTGTTTTCATTATTATTGATGCTTTAATTATTATCTCTTTAAATTACTGCCATAGCTACTATTTCATTGCTATTATTAAAAATCATATAACCAGTAATATTACAGGAAGTACCAAGTGTAGGTCTCACGGCTTCGTGTAGCTTCCTCTGCAAGCACACGCAACACAAACACACCTGCGCTCACACACGCGCATACGCACACGCAACACACACACACACACACACACACACACACACACACACACACACACACACACACACACACACACACACACACACACACACACCTACACTTACACACACGCACACACTTACACCTATACACAAACCTACACGCACGCTTACACACAAAAAAACATCTCGAAGTTTCCCATTCTGGATGGGAAATAAATAAACCTTAACGCCCAATTCAAATGTTTGCTAACAGTTTGGAAACAACGTTTCCAAACAAAGTTTCCTATAATAGTGTGGACGGGACAGAGGAAGGTAGGGATGTGCACCGGTTTTCGGTATACCGAAATACCGGTATTTTAGCACCGGTATTACCGGTATTATCGGTATTTCTTGTTTTCGGTATACCGGTATCGGTATTGGTGGTGCATCGGTATACCGGTATCGGTATATTATTTGGTCGGTATTCGATTTCGGTATTGTGTTTTTTTCTCGCAACAGACCGGACTGCCGAGACACGTATGGTAGCGTAACGCTCATTGGCTCAGAGCCTCAGAATCTGAGGCGCGTGTTATCATTGGCCGATTACAGATCAGCTGACAATGCCGCTCTGACAACCTTCCTCCCTCCCTTTACCCCTGAGGGAGGAGTCCCCCCGCAAGACCATCACAGACAACGGATCATTACATATCACACAGGCGTCACTATACAAATCTAGCCTAGATAAAATTTTCATTATTGTTATTATTATTATTATTACTATTATTATTATTATTATTATTATTAGTCTTAGTTTACTATTATTATGGTTAATAATGGCATCATCATTTTCATTAATATTATCATTATTATGATCCAAATTATTATTATTATTTTATTATTAATATAACTATTTCACAGATATGTGTGTGTGTGACTGACTGTGTGTATTCATCTTCATCTAGTTGTATTTTTACAGGGCCAGAGCAACGCTCGTATGGCCCCGTCTCCATATCAACATTTTTGTCATTCATCCTCAGTGCTTTGTGTTGGCCGAAGCCACCACCCCGGAGAGCAGGTCACAAACCCCCGGGTAACACCCGTCACCCATTCACTGCTGGGTGGACAGGGGCTCGGGTTTTAAGGAAACAACCCATCTGTTTCCGTTCTCCCCGGGGATCGAACCCGGGTTGTGAACCGAGCGTGCTTCAATTACACCACGGAGTACCAGTGCCGTAGCTAGGTATTTATGATTGGGTGGGCACCTGGGAGGGCACAGCTGACTATGGGTGGGCACTAGATGAGCTGAACAAGCCCATACAGCTGAGGAGTTTGGTGGGGACTGGGGACTTACTTTCACTTACAGTGCCAAGACCCCCCCCCTTGCATATTTTGCATTCTGACCAACATCAAGAGCTTATCTGATGTCGTATGGACTATGGAAGGTTATTAGATTTTATTCTAGGAGTATGTGTTGAGTACTGTAGGGTATCATCCAGTTGCTGATGGAGAACGAAATAAAGCAGTCATGACAAAAAATGAAATACATATATTACCACTTATACAAAATATAAATAACATATTTGATACTGAAAATAAAAAGAAATGCAGAAGTTTTAAAGCAGCAGGCAGATAAAATAAAAATGTCCACTGAGAAAGTGAAGATACCTCACTTAAGCAGAATTCTTCTGTTTTTGTGGTTCTCAGCAAACTTGTCAACAAATTTTTCTAAATCAAGGCTTTTAACTCGCCTGCTTTCAATTGACAACACAGCAAGATTACCTAATATCTCATTGCCCATTGTATTTCTCAGTGTAGTTTTGATTAATTTCAGAGCAGAAAAGCTTCCCTCTGCTGAAGCTGATGACACAGGTAATACTACATAAATTTTGGCCAGTCTGTAGAACTCAGGAAATGCCTCTTCATATGGACCAAGAATTCTCACTATATCTAACATTGATTTGGGCTTTTCATTGTCACTTACATCCTTATAGCGTCTTTCTAACATGCGTTTTACAGAGTGCAGCTCATGGTTAAGATCTTCCTCATTAGCACGAAATGCATAAATAAGTCCAGACATTTTCTCAACAGATAAGAACTCCTTACTTTGTGGATTCAGTGCCTGTAATGCTTTCATAAGCTCACATGTTTCATTATTGAAGCGCCTTGTCATTTCTGTTAACATATGATCTAGAGTAGGATAGAATAAGTTAATTCGCGTTGAATCCTTAACACTGAAATCAGAGTGTGTGCTCCCTGACTGTTTTCCAATATAATCAGTAACAACAAAATCCTGCAATTTTGTAGACAGTTTCCGTTTCCTTGGTGATCTACACATTCTACACACTGAAGTATCAAAACCATGAGCTGCTGAGTTTCTCTCAACTTCATCCCACAAAGCATCAAAAGAGGCTTTGTCTGACTGCATATCTTCAAGGTGGGCTCTTACAGTTTCAATGAATTCTACAGCTTTTACCATGTCAAGATTGGCTGATTGTAGCAAATTTGATAACTGATTTATCCTACGAAGAATATGTGTCATAATGGCTAGCTTCATAGCAAACCCAGCATCTATTTGACCTAAAAGTCCTCTTGCAACAATAGCTCTGTCAGCATTGCAGTCATTTGATAAACCTTCTAGAACACGCAGAACGGTATTCAGTCTCTCATTCATTAATTTGCAAGTATCATACCTGCAAGCCCATCTGGTATCTGAAAGTCGTTGTAGCTCTCTAGTTTGCTCATTGGAATACATTTCCTTTTGCACATCCAACCATTTTGCATGGACATAAGATCCACTGATGAATACATACAGTTTTTCCATAATGAGAAGAACTGCGCAGTCAAGAGGGAGACACGTACCAATTAAGTACCAACACAAGGCATTATAGAAAATATGTAAGGGTAACTGATGTAATTTAGTTATGTTCGTTGCTATCAAAAGTGATCAATAGAAAGTATATGAACTTAACTCACTCAGAGGCATGTTTCTTTCTTTCAAGCAGAGGAAAAATATTTATTGTATTTGAGGTCGAGGGTAAGTCATCAGTAGAAATTATTTATAATACTCCATGCATGCTCCCTCAGTCCTACCTAGTGGAAAACGGCTCCCACACCACACGGCAGCCGTGGCCAGTGGGTGGGCACCTGGGCGGGCACCGGCTTCTCGTGGGTGGGCACGTGCCCACCCAGGCCCACCCGTAGCTACGCCACTGCGGAGTACCCGTGTGGGTGTATATATATGTGTGTGTGTGTGTGTGTGTGTGTGTGTGTGACTGTGTATGTGTGTGTGTGTGTGTGTGTGTGTGTGTGTGTGTGTGTGTGTGTGTGTGTGTGTGTGTGTGTGTGTGTGTGTGTGTGTGTGTGTGTGTGGTCACACCTCAGATAAGACTGACCCATCGTATCTTTACCATCTATTTTGAAGGAATTCGCGTTTCACGTGTTTCCGTGTACGGCTCTACGCCATTTAAGTAATAACAATAATAATAATTTTAAAAAAATTATGATTTTATTATAATAATAAAAACAACAATAATAATAATAATAAAAATAATAATACTAATAACAATAATGTCAATGGTTTTAATGATGATAATAAGTTATAATAATAATAATAATAACTCAGATAAAATAATCATAACAATAATAGTGATACTAACAATAATATTGATAACAATAATGATAATAATAATCAAAATTATAATTATTATAATAATAATAATAATAATAATAGTAATAATAATAATAATAATAATGATCATAATGATAATTATAATAATAAAGATACTGATACTACCGTCATACTACCTAGATGCACACACAGTACACACACACACACACACACACACACACACACACACACACACACACACACACACAGGGGGAACTCCGTAGTGTAAGGGTTAGCACGCTCAGCTCACAACCGAGAAGTCTTGGGTTCGATCCCCGGGCGGAGCGAAGACAGACGGGCGGTCTTCTTAAAACCCGAGCCCCTGTCCACCCAGCAGTGAATGGGTACCGGGTGTTAGCCGGGGGTTTGTTACCCGCCTCCCGGGGTGCTGGCTTCGGCCAACACTAAATACTTAGGATGAATGATAAAATAAATGTTGATATGGAGACGGGGCCATACGAGCGTTGCTCTGGCCCTGTAAAATACAACTAGATGAATACAACTAGATGAATACACATGCACAGTGCACACACACACACACACACACACACACAAACACACACACACACACACACACACACACACACACACAGACACACGGCTACTCCTATAGTAACTTAGATTACTGATGCAAAAAAAGAAATGGCCTACGCCAAATAACATTTTATTTTAGGGGGGTCTATGCTGTACGGTAGGGGTTAGGAATTGTAAAAAAAAAAAAAAAATGGCCTACGCCACAAAAAACTTTATGTTAAGGGGGTCTATCCTGTACGGTAGGGGCTACGAATTGTAAAAAAAAGAGATGGCCGACGCCAGGGGCGGATTTATGGTGTGCGAGGCCCTATATAGACCGGTACGTGGGCCGGGAGTGCGGGGCCTTGAATGAAATGTGGGGTAAAATTCTAGAGTCCTTTCCAGCCCTTATTAGTTTCTTTTTTCTCCAGACCTTCACAGATCCCTTCAGATACCTCTAAAACGTAATTATAAAGTGGGGGAGAGATGCCCCCTTAAACGCCCCCTCCCCCCTATATTATCCCCGCCCTGGCCCCAAAAATAACATTTCTAACCTAACCTCACTACAACCTAATCAATAACCTCATAACGAGATATAAGGGTGGGAAAGGACTACAATTTTACCAAGTTAGGGTAGGTTAGGTTAGGTTAGTAGTAAATTTTTTATTTTTTAAACTCTCCCCCACTTTATGATTACGTTTTAGAGGTATCTGAAGGGATTTGTGAAGGTCTGGAGAAAATAAAACCACTAATAAGGGCAGGAAAGGACTAAAAAAAATTACCAAATATGGTTCAGATTTCATATTAGTTTAATTGAAACTTTTTCCACCCATATTTTACATTACATTGGTACTAATTTGTGACATATTATGGTACATGCAATGTAAAAGTGTTCAAGCAAATAAGAAATGTCCAGCATTTAGATTTTCATTGAAAACATATATTTTCCTCTGGGGTGCGGGGCCTAGGCCATAGTTTACTCGGTCCCCCCTTAAATCTGTCAATGGCCGACGCCACAGGAAATTTTATTTTAGGGGGCTCTATGCTGTACTAGCTTTAGTATGCCTATGCTTTAGGAGTGCTGTGAAGTGTGGGGCAGGTGTATCCAGCTTCTTTCCTGTGAATACAGGAGTGAGGCAAGGGTGCGTCCTTGCCCCATCACTTTTCAACGCTTGTATGAACTGGGTATTGGACAAGGTTGTAGATCAAAGTGATTGTGGAGCATCCGTCGGCAACACCAAGATCACTGATCTTGTTTTTGCCGATGATGCTGTAAGCTTTGCTGAGTCGCTGGAGGTCCTGGTGATGGCTCTCGAGGCGCTGCACTCAAGACCAAGTTCCAGGTGTTTGGAGACTTACTAGATGAAGCAGTACAGTCTGTTCATGCGTGTGGCGAGGACATTGATATCTTGGAAAGTTTTACATACCTTGGTAGCGCAGTCCATAATGACGGCGGGTCACGTCAAGAAGTCTTACGGCGGATTGGCATAGCCCACGGTGTTATGGACTCGCTCAGCGGGAGTATTTGGCGTTGTCGGTACCTGTGCAGGAGGACAAAGATCCGGATTTTCAAGTCGCTTGTGATCCTTGTCTTACTCTATGGTTGTGAGACATGTACACTAAATAGTGACTTGAAGAGACGAATCAATGCCTTTGGTAATAAGTGTCTTCCCAGAATCATGGGGTATCGCTGGGATGCTTACGTGTCAAGTCAGCGATTGCACCGTGAGATTGAATCGAGGCCTATTACCTGCATAGTCCGTCAGCGCCAACTTCGGCTATATGGGCATGTGGCACGCTACCCTGAAACCGGTCCTTCCCATCGGGTTGTATCTGTATGAGACAATCCGGTGTGGAGGAGGCCAAGGGGGCGCCCACAAGGCTCGTGGCTGGGGCAAGTTGATGTTTCTTGTCGAGAGCTGCTTGGTATGGGAAAGGAACCTGCATGGGAACTCGCGCGTGGTGACCCCCGGGAGTGGCGTCGTAGGGTGTGCGAGGCGACGCGCCCCCCGGCGTATGCCCCCAATGATTGATTGATATGCTGTACTGTGGTCTGTGGTAACCCGGGAGTCACACTAGCCCTGTGTCCCGGGGTAACGGATTCTCACCCACCACAGGCTCTAAGGGCTAATGCCACGGAGATAAGCACCGCATGCCACGCTCAGTTAAGCGTATGCTCCCATCTTTACCTTTCCTTTACCTATGCTGTACGGTAAGGGTTGATAATTGTAGAAAAAGAAATGGCCGACGCTATAGGAAACTTTATTTAGGGGGGGGGGGGGGGGGGGCGATGTTGTAGAGGTTAATAATTGTCTGAGAATGGACAAGTAATGAAACACACGAAAAAAACAAATACCGATACCGGTAATACCGGTGTTCCTGTACGGTATCTGTATACCGGTATCGTAGTTGATACCGGTGTGAGGACGTACCGGTATTACTCCCGCAAACCGGTATCGGCAATACCGGTATTTTCTTGATACAACACAACCCTAGAGGAAGGTGGGTGTGCT
>JACEEZ010000297.1:95000-97500 GCA_016584305.1 Chionoecetes opilio
CTCTCTCTCTCTCTCTCTCTCTCTCTCTCTCTCTCTCTCTCTCTCTCTCTCTCTCTCTCTCTCTCTCTCTCTCTCTATATAAAATATATATATATATATATATATATATATATATATATATCTCTGTTTGTGTGTTTAATGCACGCCATGACGATGTCGCAACGTCTTCCACATCCTTGATTTTTATTTAATTCATTCCATTTAATTTCCTAATTATCTGTGTTTACTTAACGGGCTATCAGTCCTTTGTTGTTATTTTATGCTCTCCAGGATGCACGTAATTATAAGAAGAGAGAGAGAGAGAGAGAGAGAGAGAGAGAGAGAGAGAGAGAGAGAGAGGAGAGAGAGAGAGATGAGAGAGAGAGAGAGAGAGGAGAGAGAGAGAGAGAGAGGAGAGAGAGAGAGAGAGAGAGAGAGAGAGAGAGAGGAGAGAGAGAGAGAGAGAGAGAGAGAGAGAGAGAGAGAGAGAAGAGAGAGAGAGAGAGAGAGAGAGAGAGAGAGAGAGAGAGAGAGAGAGAGAGAGAGAGAGAGAGAGAAGAGGAGAGGGAGAGAGGAGAGAGAGAGAGAGAGAGAGAGAGAGAGAGAGAGAGAGAGGAGAGAGAGAGAGAAGAGAGAGAGAGGAGAGAGACGAGAGAGAGAGAGAGAGAGAGAGAGAGAGAGAGAGATCAACCTATATCAGGGAGCATGACGTATAGAATCATGACAGTGTAATTTGATAATTTGTTAAATATTAAATAAATGTACGGAGCTAAAATATAAACAAAGGTAATAAGTCATTGTTCTATTCGTGTTTTGAAGGGAGAAAGAAAGCTTTGTATGTGATTCAACGATTTAACAAATTTACCGTTCAACTATTCATCTATTTTCCCTGTTAAATAAAGAAAAATACAAGAGAAACCCCCACGTGTACAACTTGGCTGTCATAGCAATCGATCAAACTATTAACCCGAACATGGAGGGCGGCAAAAATAGATCGCATAGCTTATTCATTTCGTGTTTGAAACGCCGGTAACATGTGCTGTGTATAACTAACCCATGTAATCCACCTTCTACTAGATTACATTAGTGTATTACAAGCCTTCACAAACGACAGTATTAAGGGTGCTCAGTGTGCCTATCAGTTAATGTTCTGTAGACTTATACTTTATACTTTTTCGTCTATGTTGTCACTGTTTTAATACTTTTAGTCGCTACGTGTTTATGTGCGAAAAACCTGCTTGTAATAGATGGATAGGATAAATAAAGGATATTAAATTATTGAACACCACATTTTCGAAAGCATTATAATTTTCTATTTAATTCTAATGTGTTTAGAATAATTAAGTTAACTTTCTTTTTGCGGCAATGAATATATTTTCCTAAACCGCCCCATCCTCTCAACCATGTTTATATAATATGTAATTTCTGCCAGTAACGGTTAGGTTAGGTTAAGGTGGAGATGAACGCTACGGTATGGGGTCTTGAGCCAATACACGATGAATAATACAAGGTAACTAACAACTAGTTACTTTGGAATAATTAAGATAGCAGTGAATAAACATCGTACCGTCGTGTTCCACGGCATGCGTTCTACTCCTGCTTGATAAATTATGCGTCATCACCGCCGAACTAAATTCAAAATGTATCTTTTCTAGTTGCCTTTGGTGCTCTGAAGGGGACATGACTTGTATGTGGGAGTAAAATGACAGTAATAGAGGTATTGGAATGAGGATCTTATTCAGGGTTGGCATTAAGAAAACCCACCTAATAAAAAGAAAACCAAAACAGCTTAGGTGGGTTTTTTTCCTTCTAATTTGAGGTTTTTAACTTATTGCGTTGCAGGTGCTGGTAAAGGTGTGGGAGGGGTCGAAGTAGGGGTATGTAATGTTGGGGTGCGTAAAGATAAAAGGGAATGCTAAAGTGGATAGGGTTTTGTTGTCCGTTGATGGTTTGCCGTGGGAGATGAGAGGTGGTAAAGGTGGTACGTGTTCGGTTTACACACACACACACACACACACACACACACACACACATACACACACACACACACACACACACACGCACACACACACACACACACACACACACACACACTAAACACAGCATAACCTTATGTCAATACTATTTAGCATGGTAAACAGGCCCTGGCAGCTGTATGCTTGTTTGTTTGTTTGTTTTGAATGTATATGAGTGTGTGTGTGTGTGTGTGTGTGTGTGTGTGTGTGTGTGTGTGTGTGTGTGTGTGTGTATGTGTGTGTGTGTGTGTGTGTGTGTGTGTGTGTGTGTGTGTGTGTGTGTGTGTGCGTGTATGTGTGTGTGTGTGTGTGTGTGTGTGTGTGTGTGTGTGTGTGTGTGTGTGTGTGTGTGTGTGTGTGTGTGTGTGTGTGTGTGTGTGTGTGTGTGTGTGTGTGTGTGTGTGTGTGTGTATTTACTTAGCTGTGTCATTCAGGGCCGTAGCTATACTCATGTGGCCCTGTATGCGTGTCTATATTTATCAAGTTTTTCTTTCAATATATACACA
>JACEEZ010000297.1:102500-105000 GCA_016584305.1 Chionoecetes opilio
AGGTGAATTAAATAGAGTAAAATCCAAAGAAAGGACAAACTTAATAAAGGAACTTAGAAAGAGCAGAAGTTGTGATCCTAAGGCATACTGGGAAATCCTAAATGGTCAAAAAAAGAGCAGTAAGATTCCCATTACACTAAACAATTTTTATGAGCATTTTCAACAGCTTGCCAGTGGTGACAGTAATTATAACATCGCCATAAACACAATCACTGATTATGATAACAACACTGACCCCTTACCAATACTTAATGACCCCATAACTGAGGAAGAAGTGAAGAGAAACATAAAGAAACTAAAGAACAATAAGGCCCAAGCAACTGACATGCTATTAAATGAATATATTAAAATTACTCATCACATTTTGTTCCTTCTATTTGTCAAGCTATTAAATAAGATACTTGATAGTGGTGTCATGCCATCTGAGTGGCTGGTTGGTATGATAGTGCCACTCTATACGAACAAAGCAGACATTCAAACGCCAATAATTACCGGGGGATCACCCTGCTTAGCTGCCTGTGTAGACTGTTCACCTCTATACCTAATGATAGACTAACTAAATATTCTAAAACTTGCAATATTATTAATAAAACATAAGCTGGTTTTAGGCATGAGTACTCTACCTCAGACCATATATTTTTGCTTAAATGCGTAATTGATTTGTTCAACTGGAGAAAAAAGAAGCTTTTTTTATTTATTCGTGGACTACAAGAAATCCTTTGATATGGTGTGGCATGAGGGTTTGTGGTACAAGCTAGTGAGGGAGAAAGTGAATGGGAAAATACTGAATGTAATCAGAAATATGTATAGTAACATCAGGTCTTGGGTAATGTTAAACCAAGAGATGTCTGATACATTTGTATGCAACATGGGAGTAAGGCAATGGGAAAAATGGTCGCCCCTGCTTTTCGCTTTTTACACTAATGATATTAAAAGTAAATTAATTGCATGTTACTGCAATTTTCTAGATTTTGGTCATGATTTGATAAACTCCTATCTGAAACTTTTTGTTCAAATGTACGCAGATGATACAATTTAAATTGTGTGACAGGGACGAGGGAATGAAACAGGCTCTAATAGCATTGTATAGATACTGTAATGAGTGGAAATTAAAGCTTAATTGTAACAAACAAAAATAGTGGTGTTCAGTAGGGGAAAAACTCATCTAAGTAATTATAAATTTGAATTTGGTTATGAAAATGTTGAGGTGGTAGAAGATTACAAGTATCTTGGTGTATTATTTAATTACAATGGCAGGCTCCGTAAAAGAGAGCTAGTTTTGAAATAACAAGCAACAAGAGCAATGTATTCAATCAATCAATCATTGGGGGCATAGGCCCGGGGGCGCGTCACTTCGCCCACCCCACGACGCCACTCCTGGCAGTCACCACGCGCGAGTCCCCATGCAGGCTCCTTTCCCATACCAAGCAACTCTCGAAAAGAGACATCAACTTGCCCCAGCCACGAGCCTTGTGGGCGCCCTCTTGGCCTCCTCCTCGACTGATTGTCTCTTACAGATACAACCCGATGGGAAGGATCGGTTTCAGGGTAGCGTGCCACATGCCCATATAGCCGAAGTTGGCGCTGACAGACTATGCAGTTAATAGGCCTCGATTCAGTCTCACGGTGCAATCGCTGATTTGACACGTAATCATCCCAGCGATACCCCATAAATCTGCGAAGACACTTATTACCAAAGGCATCGATTCGTCTCTTCAAGTCGCTATTTAGTGTCCATGTCTCACAACCATAGAGTAAGACAGGGATCTCAAGCAGCTTGAAAATCCGGATCTTTGTCCTCCTGCACAGGTACCGACAACGCCAAATACTCCCGCTGAGAGAGTCCATAACACCGTGGGCTATGTCAATCCGCCTTATGACTTCCTGAAGTGACCCGCCGTCATTATGGACTACGCTACCAAGGTATGTAAAACTTTCCAAGATCTCAATGTCCTCGCCGCACGCATGAACAGACTGTACTGTTTCATCTGGTAAACCTCCAAACACCTGGACCGTGGTCTTAAGCCAGGAGACCTCAAGTCCCAAAGGCTTTGCCTCCTCGTGCAGCGCCTCGAGAGCCATCACCAGGACCTCCAGCGACTCAGCTAAGATTGCATCATCGTCAAAAACAAGATCAGTGATCTTGGTGTTGCCGACGGATGCTCCACAATCTCTTTGATCTACAACTTTGCCCAATACCTAGTCCATACAAGTGTTGAAAAGTGATGGGGAAAGGACGCACCCTTGCCTCACTCCTGTATTAACAGGAAAGAAGCTGGATACACCTCCCTCACACTTCACAGCACTCTCAGTCCCAGAATACAGACCAGTTATCAAACCAATAGTCCTTGCAGGAATCCTGCGAAGTCACAGAAGATCAAAGAGTGACTCACGATGCACTGAGTCAAACGCCTTTTTGAGATCAACATAGGCTGCAAGCATCCCCTGGCGAAACTCACGTCGGCGTTCCACCTGGACACGAAGTGCTAGGTAACGGTCC
>JACEEZ010000297.1:110000-125000 GCA_016584305.1 Chionoecetes opilio
CTCCAACTTGATCGAGCATTACTCCTTGAAGGTTAGTGAACTTTGTAAGAAATACTGAATTTCGCCATTAATGACTACAAATCGGAGAAGAAAACATGGACAACTGGATGAATTCATGGTGCTGGAAACAAGCGGTCAAAGATCTAACTCAAGGCACGTGCAGCACATCAGCATCTTGTATGAAGTATCAGACTGTTTGATTAGCGAATTAGACCGTCGTTTTTCCAAACACTCATGCGCAATTTTCTGTGGTATTTCAGCTCTGTCCTAAAAGACAGACATTCTTGTCTGAAGAACATTAATATATGAAGGCATTTCCAGTGGCCTACCCAGTCAATCAAAGTGATTAAAAACATGAGATACCTCTAGTGACACAATTACTCCTGAAAGAACCGGAACAACCTACATCAATCGCACCATTCCTGCCATACCTATTTCCGTACAAGGCTGCATTTGACTGTTGGTACAAGTTATTGTTGACAGCCGTAACTCTTTCTGTTACCAGCGCTGTATGTGAGAAAAGCTTTTCAAAAATGAAATTGGTGAAAACATTTAAAAAAAAAAATATAAGACAAGTGATAGAGACAGAATGAGTAACATCGTACTATTGTCGATTGAAAGTGCACTCGCTGAGGAAATGGATTGAGATGGCCTTGTTGATGTCTTGTAAGCTACACTAAATATATTGCTGTCGAATGAAATCCGTATCATCACCATTGTGTCCAATGTAGCCTTTGCATGCCCATGTCTGAATATCATACATATTCGTCTACAGTATATTCAACGTATAAGGTTATAGGTACATCATACATTTTGTTGATATGCATTGTATAAAACTGCCATATTTTTTGCATCTTAATTGTCCAGCAAGTTTGGTATTTTGCTTTTCGGTCAATGCCTTTTCTTTTCAATAAAACGTACCTGAGAGCATGAATTTTCACATTTTCAGCTAAGATTATTATGCTTACCATGCAGATTGACCTGGGAAGTGCTTAACTTTAAAAAAAAAATTATGGTGCTCACAGCCCCCACACTCCCCTTACCAGTTACAGACCCTCCAAACTTCAGATTTGCCCCCTCACATTTACCTTGGCCCCAAAATGGCCCCCCCAGTTTTTTACGGCTACAAACGCCACTGTGTGTTTGTGTTTGTGTGTGTGGTGTGTGTGGTGTGTGTGTGTGTGTGTGTGTGTGTGTGTGTGTGTGTGTGTGTGTGTGTGTGTGTGTGTGTGTGTTTGTATGGGAAGGGGGTCAAAGCCATGGATCACACGCTCTGAGGGACAAATCTCGCCCGACAGGTAAAATTATGTTGACTGATTAATTAATGTGTTCATATTGTGTCGGGAAATCGTTGGATGTATTTGATCTGGAAATTGAGTTTGCATTTTAGCTATCAAAAAAGTTTGTATTTAGCTTGTAATTACGTCTGTATTATGCCTTTTAAATCACTTGTCTGTATTAATGTACTAGAGGTTATAGCTGTGGTTTAGCCTGAATTATAGGTTAGGATTGGAATTATGTATATATATATATATCAAGACTGGGGCCCAGAAATTGCAAGTTTTACATAGGTTATAATGTTGCTTTAGGCTTTATGAATAACACCGTAATGAGAGGAAAGCTGAAAGACATTCAACCTTATATTTATATGAAGAAAAAAGATATTAACGTCCTAATGATACAGCAATAAAGAAATCTAAGTAAACAAAAGGCAAAAGTAAAAAATAATCTATAATAATATAAGCGAAAGTGTGTGTGTGTGTGTGTGTGTGTGTGTGTGTGTCTGTCTGTCTGTCCGCGATAGGTGCCGCCCCTTGTGGCGGAATCCCATCATATGTCATAGTTTTGGAATCAGGTTGACCAGGGGAAGGTTTTAAGCCCACTTATAGGATGATCCGATCACTTTTATTTTCTTTTTTTAGCAGCCTATTAGCGAGAACTGTGAAGAAAAAAAAGTGGGTTGCGAGAATTGAGGAAACCTTGATGTAGGGTGATGGGTAATAGGTGAGTGAATGGGTGGGGTGATGGGTAATGGGTGTGGGGTGATGGGTGAGTGAATGGGTGGGGGGTGATGGGTGATGGGTGAGGGAATAGGTGGGGGGTGATGGGTAATGGGTGAGTGAATGGGTGTGTGGTGATGGGTAATGGGTGAGTGAATGGGTGTGTGGTGATGGGTAATGGGTGAGTGAATGGGTGGGGGATGATGGGTAATGGGTGAGGAATGGGTGGGGGGAATACATACATTTCAGGAAAGTTAGAAGGGGCTATCTGGGAGTCTGTGTTTGGTGGGCCGAGGTGGTGGGTAATGGGTCTATCTGGAGAGTCTGTGTTTGGTGGGCCGCAGGCCCACCAAACACAGGTGGTGGGCCGAAGGCCCACCAATAGCCCTCCGCAAGAGCTAGCCAAAAAGTCCGCCCGGAGGGCGGCTTTGCTTTCAGGAAAGTTAGAAGGAGCTATGAGGTTAATGGGTTGGCGTTAATACATACATTTCTACATCCATGATTTCAGGAAAGTTAGAAGGGGCTATCTGGAGAGTCTGTGTTTGGTGGGCCTTTGGCCCACCAAACACAGGTGGTGGGCCGATGGCCCACCAATAGCCCTCCGCAGGAGCTAGCCAAAAAGGCCGCCCAGAGGGCGGCTTTGCGGCTAGTGAGTAATATAAATGATAGGACAGTATGAGTAAAATAGTAGAGTAATTTAATATAGTAATAGCAAAGTAAAGGTGTAGGAGTAAATAGTTATATCAGAAAATTTTGTATTATGAAATGGAACATTTACAGGAGTGATAGGTAAGTACATTTCCCATAACACGCAGGCAAGGTATAAGAATGTTAGTGTACCGTGTGTGAGGCATCAACGGAAGGAGCAACGCAGATAAAGAAGGGATTTCGCAGAGCTGGATCTTCACTAAACGAGATATTTTTTGCCATGGAGATCCCTTGGTAACGCAAGAAATGGGTTGTAGTACAGGAAGACAGAGGAAGCGTGTGTCAGGGGATAATCTTGTCGCCTCAGTACAGATGGAACAGCATTTTAGGCGTTGTACATCAATTTTTCTGCCCTACTTGTACTTAAAACTTAACTACTTTACTTATGACCAACCCTTTACTTTGGCTTAATTAACTTTGACATTTTTTTAGTTTTTACTTAAAACTAAACTATTTTACTTATACTTAAAACTTAATTATTTTACTTTTTACTTCTACTCAAATTTACTTTTCTTTTACCCAACTGTTACTTTTTTTTAATGCTCAATGTTGAATACTTGATAAAGGAAAATGTTGATTGGTTAGGTTAAGTGACCTGAAATTATGTTTAGTTTTGTTTAAAGTCATGTTGGGTAATGGTGATTTTTAAACAGAATAAGAAAATATTGGATAAAGCTGCACTGGTGTTTAAAATGTTTCTATTAAAATATTTCGTCTATCTTTCCATGAATCTATTTATTTATCCATTTAGTCACTTGTCTATCTTTGTATCTATATATCTAGTCACTTAACTATCTTTTTATCTATCTATCTATTTATTTATATACTAATCCATCGAGTACATCTTCATACAGTTTAATTTCTTCATCTTCATACATTTCTTCATACTATTTATTTCTCCTCCGGCACTTCTTTCCCACAGTCCTCCTCTTCCTCCTCCTCCTTCTCCTCCTCCTCCTCCTCCTCCTCCTTCTCCTCCTCCTCCACCATCACGCCTTCCTCCTCCTCCTCCTTCTCCTCTTTATCCACCATCACGCCTTCCTTCTCCTACTCCTCCTCTACCTCCTCCTCCTCCTCCTCCTCCTCCTCCTCCTCCTCCTCCTCCTCCTCCTCCTCTTCCTCCTCCTCCTCCTCCTCCTCCTCCTTCCTCCATCATCACGCCTCTCTCCTCCCCTCTGCAGCGCCTCACACCCGTCACTTTCCCATATCAACGCGTGGAGGAGGAGGAGGGGAAAAATTCTGCAGCGTCTTAATACACGGCGTCCTTTCCGTCATTTATTGGAGGGTGCTGGAGTGTGCATACAAGGACAGCTGGAAAAGGGGTCCTATTTTCCTCCTCCTCGACGCTTTTTCCCTATTTTTCGTCTGATCTCTACTCTTATCTTTACTTGTATCTGTATCTGTATATACTCTTATATTTATTTTTTGTGTATCTACTCTTATCTTTACTCTTTTCTGTATATGTATGTACTCTTATCTGTATCTGTTCTATATATTTATCTACTCTTATCTGTATTTTTTATGTTACTGTATATAATCTTATATGTAATCATATCTGTATATTTTCTGTTTATGTATTTAATCTTATCTGTACTCTTATCTGTATCTACTCTTATCTGTATTTTTTTTATCTGTATCTACTCTTATCTTTATTCTTTTCTGTATATGTATCTACTCTTATCTGTACTCTTATCTGTATATGTATCTACTCTTATCTGTATCTTTTCTGTATCTGTATCTACTATTATCTGTACTCTTATCTGTATCTGTAACTACTCTTAGCTGTACTCTTATCTATATCTGTATCTACTCTTACCTGTACTCGTATCTACATCGGCATTTACTCTTATTGTTGACCTTTGTAGGTACATATGTTTATCATTACATTTATATTTTATGCATGCACCTTATTCTGCTAATCATGTAATGAATTTAGGTTATGGTTGACGTGTCACGCCCATGAAGACGCCGTGCCACGCCTACAATACATCCCGGCATATATGGCACCACCGCACGGAGACGGCCACACCCTGACAGCAGGCACCCACCGAGGCACGCTGCCTGTGCTGACGCCAAGACGCCAGAGATAGATATAAGCCGGTCGTGTGAGGACGTGTTGTGGGAAGTGACTCATAGACATTGAGGTTGTAATACACTTTGTGCATTGATAAGACTATAGAACATTTTATTCTATAACTACACACCAGCTTGTGTTTGATAACCCATTCACCCATAATTATAAAGTTGTGTACCGCTCGACAACTTATCCCCCTTACACAACAAGTAAGTATATGTTACTTCTCAGCCAGGACACGTATGTCAGTCAGTTATCACTCCTAACATATATATTAACTTGCATCACTATTATTATTGAATTACAACTATTATCACACAAGTGTAACAAGTACTACAACTACCATACATTATATTTTCATGTACTTAACATCAAAAGAATCAGTGTATTTTTAGAAACATTATAAACATATAATTATATATCTATGTAAAGTATATATAATTATACGTTTATCTTTTCCTGCTATCTTTCGTCCGTGGGAACCATGTCTAGCTTGCATTCACAACGCTTGATCCAAGTAGGCCAAAGGACTGTTGTATGAAATCAGCATTGTGCAGTGTTAATCCCATTATTCAAGTATCAACAAAGGAGACAACAACACTTCCACCGAGGATAGAAAAGGAACAGAAGCCAGGGAGGGGGAGAAGACCTCGGACATCGACGCTACAAACACGCTCTGCTCACTCGCCCCATCCGACACTCCCTGGCTGTGCTCAAGACATTCATTGTACTTGGTTGTAATCTCTACGCTCCTTACTGGACTCTAAATAAATGTGTACAAAGCTGGAAGTACCAATTTAACTCATACCAGATAAGTCTCTACAATATACCGACTTATAAATGGTGCCATACGCGGTGGTAATATAACGACTTATAAATGGTGGCATTCGGTGGTTCAACCGTTACAGAGACTTATAAATGGTGGCAGCGGTGGGATAAGTTACACCGCGACTTATAAATGGTGACATAAGCGGTGGTGACTGATTTTATCAGTCTTACGTATAACACTATAACGCAGTGTTAACTTACCCCACGCAGTCTACAAGCCAAAACTACAAGCACAAGCCAGCCAGCGACTACCAAGTACTTCTACTACTACAATCAACTCCTACAAGCCGCAACAGAATCTACAATCAATAGAATCTACAAGAATTGCTACAGCCGCACGAGCAATTCAGCCGGCAACTGCTATATCTACAAGTACTACAATCTACAATCAACTCCTACAAGCAACTACAGATACCCCTCCCGCTACACAGCAACACAGCAACCAGACAACATCACCGCCTGCCGAACATTCCGCTGACACAGACCAACACCATACCGCCCTCACAAAAATGCTGACTTGACACTACCCTAACCCAGTGTCACTCACTACTACCACTACCAGCCGTTCCTCAGCTACGGACTTGAGCGCGTGCATCACCACACAAATGTCTGAGTATTTTATTCATAATTGTTATTTGTGTCTTAATATGTTATTATTATTTTTTTTCTTAGATTTCTTCTTTGACAGAATGTGTATATCTCCGGTGACTGTACTACATCCGTCATCCTGGCACTCATCCACGCTGTGTTCATCCTTCACTCACCTGGACCTCACCTATCATACACCAATACGAGTAGCTACCAGCTAAGTAATTGTTTTACAGTTTTAGGTGAGCAGGTACATTTTGAGTTAACACAGTGATTTCACATACACGGACAATTTCAACGTTAGTGCTATTTTTAACATACATTTACGTTTATATTACGATGGCTACGATGAGTAATTCTGTTCAGACACCGTCAGGACACTTATATCATAATTTTTAGATCACGGTATTCCCACACTATTTTTTTTCAACAGTAATGCATATATTACAATTCCTGGAGACATAACTCTTACGAGTGCACATTTACTACTGAATTACCACTTTATGAGTGCACCTTTACTACTACTGTACTACTTTATGAGTTCATAATTACTACTGCACCAGTGCAAGCTCCTGAGATTGACATAAATGCATTAACTAGCGTGCCCGAGCGAGCAATATCAGTCACTGTCACAGTACAGTGTTACCGATTCCTGAACCCGATTCCTGTAATGTTCTCTGTTTTTCGTGATTGTTTAGTTTGAGACGTCTTACTACATACACGGTCGCGAATAACTTTCCGAGTAACTAGAGGAATATATACAGATGATACTTTACCAAACACTAATTTTGATACACAGGACACACCTGTAGTTAATGATGACACACACACTGCTACCAATGATTACCGTCACAAATTGCGATCACACACGCAGAAACAGTAGTGTCATTCCATTCCATACCATTCCATATCATTACATTTTATATCAGTTCACCTGATTAATTTACAAATACCATGTATTCTGAATTTTATTGTGTGTTGTTATCTTTATAGAAAATGTCTACACAACACACCAAGCCAATGTTATATACGCTCTTGAAAATACTTTACTTTGATGTTTTACGAATTTTTGGTTTAGCTACATATTATTCTGACCAACTATAGAAAATAATATAATTGCATTTTACCTTGTAACTCTAGCACGATAGAAACACTAATGTATGACAGATAACTCTTCACATTAGAATACTATTATATTAGAGTTAAAGTTGCACCACAGTGCATAGCATTATATAATTATTTACTTACATTCCACAATTCAAGGAATTATTTCGCACGTATTGTTGCATGATCACATTATTGACTTACTCTCCTCAATGAAAGGAATTATTACACACTTATCATTGCATGACATTATTTACTTACATTCCTCATTTAAAGGAATTCTTACGCACTTAATGTTGAAATACATTAATTACTTGCATGACATTGTTATGTATTAACATACATACTAACTCACTTATTGTTACCATACATTATTTACTTGCATGAGATACTAACACACTTATTTGTTGCATAAATTACATATTTTTCCTTGAATTAATTCCTTACGTATTAACTGCATGATAACATAACTGCATGCATAACTTAGTATACATGAATTACATTCACTACAGGAATGATTTACTTACGTTATTCCTGTTGTACCACGATCACTACTTGAATGATAGGATTGTGTACTTACTAACATATTAAACTAGGTACTATATGCATGACAAGCAGTTACTCTATAACTCTTTACACATCTGCATGATGTACGTGACGTACGATCACACATATCTTTGAACTACATTCTGCTCACATTTATTGCCTATGTACAACTAACTAACCATGTATCATTACTTACTAACAAATTCAAACTCGCAGAGAAGTTACGAATGACTACTTGTCTTAATACAGACCTCAGAAAATATTGATTGACACAGATAACCTTATCTCTCATAACATTGTTCGCCAATGTCGAATAATAATTCAGTCAGTTTCTCTGCCAGTCAGTTTTTACACTCGCTGATGTCAATTTATTTTCCACAATAACTTTGCATTATTTTAATTTATGAATGATGTTTGGCAAACTTAGCTTTGCCTACACACAATGCAACCACATTAATGTGTATCCAGCGATGTTTCTACCTATGTTAATTATCCATTTTGACTATTACATATTAATATATTTACATATTACTAGGTTACTTACACCACAGTTACCCACACTGGTACACCCACACAGATTGTATCAGGCGAGGTCTTGTCAATTTTTCCTTATATGTCTACAGTCCATTACATTCTTTTACTGACACAGTACTATTACTAGTAGGTACATATATTGTTATACTATGCACACAGCAGCAGCTCTACAGTCAGACGAGCCTTCGTCATTACTTGACTCATTCAGGGTTTTTAACGTTTACTTGAAGATTTAAGTTTACAATTTCTTTACTTGAAATTTTAAGTTTTCAATTTTCCCTGTAATTCTCACAGCTACCTTAGCTGACAGTTGAGTTTGCTAGCTACAGTCTACGGTACACGTACACTTGCTACACCTTACACTTAACATTTATTAACTGTGATATTTGCACATTATGGATTTACCCACACTAGTACTGACATATACATGTATATAATTTTACTCGGCCATGTCATTTTCTTTGATGTTGAACATCATGTAATCCATTGTTTTCCATATTTTTTCTGTGTATTTAGCTCAGAGTTTACTCACTTTTAGCGATAGGAATTATGCGTTGGGAAGTTTATAGTTTATATTTTATATATGTATTTAACCTTTAGTTAGGTGTACCATTTGTTATTCCCTAGCTAATTCTTATGTGCCTAATTTGAGGACAAATTATATAGCGGCCCGAGCAATGTCAGTCAGTTATCACTCCTAACATATATATTAACTTGCATCACTTTTATTATTGAATTACAACTATTATCACACAAGTGTAACAAGTACTACAACTACCATACATTATATTTTCATGTACTTAACATCAAAAGAATCAGTGTATTTTTAGAAACATTATAAACATATAATTATATATCTATGTAAAGTATATATAATTATACGTTTATCTTTTCCTGCTATCTTTCGTCCGTGGGAACCATGTCTAGCTTGCATTCACAACGCTTGATCCAAGTAGGCCAAAGGACTGTTGTATGGAATCAGCATTGTGCAGTGTTAATCCCATTATTCAAGTATCAACAAAGGAGACAACAACACTTCCACCGAGGATAGAAAAGGAACAGAAGCCAGGGAGGGGGAGAAGACCTCGGACATCGACGCTACAAACACGCTCTGCTCACTCGCCCCATCCGACACTCCCTGGCTGTGCTCAAGACATTCATTGTACTTGGTTGTAATCTCTACGCTCCTTACTGGACTCTAAATAAATGTGTACAAAGCTGGAAGTACCAATTTAACTCATACCAGATAAGTCTCTACAATATACCGACTTATAAATGGTGCCATACGCGGTGGTAATATAACGACTTATAAATGGTGGCATTCGGTGGTTCAACCGTTACAGAGACTTATACGTAGGAAGGTAACATATTTGGTGGCAAGCAGTGGATCGGACTTTTCCAGTGATTAAAGTTATTATAACAAGGTGATTCAGTGCACAAAAACATATATATTGATACAGGACGATAAATTGTGGGACGAGACTTTAAGCGAAGTTAAAAGACAAAAGTAGGAGTGAGAGTGACTTGAGGCGCGCCTACAGAGAAAAAGGTTGGGTTTGTTTATGTTAACACCCTAGCTGCTACCAACCGCAAGCGACCCTTCCTTCCCCTCTCAACACCCTACCAACCATTCCACTCGCTCTCCTCCACTTACTCACACACTTTTCATCCACACTTAATTGAACGGTTCTATGAAAGAGAAGTAAGCGTAATTAACAAGAAGCTTCCTGTTTGCTAATGATGAAGGTGTATTAAACCCCTAGGACATTGCATCGTTATCCATATAGTAGAAGAAAGCAAGACATAACCGAAGTGGAAGTAAAGAAGTGGATAAAGGACGTAGGCTTGGTTGTCATCGCATTGCCTTAGACGCCCCGACGTCTTGGCCGCCGCCCATCTCAACACACGCCCTCCTCCATTCTAACTCAAAATCGGGACATACCTCAGCGCACCCCACACCACCCGTGCTGACTGACCTCCTAGGCACAACACCCACCTTCCCCCCTTTGAATCTGGGTTTCATTTGAATGAAGAATCTTCTGCTTCTGCTTCAAAGTTAATACGTATATTTAGATGAGATTAAACATGCAGATGAGCTGACACTCCACAGAAATGTAACTATTACATCACTTGTGGCACATTAATTTGCTATTGATTTATTCATTTCACATTTTAGTGATTAATTATCCATGTGAAACAAACTAAGACATTATTCATGAGACAGTTCTATTTGATTTAATATAATCTCATCAATACTAATATTGCTATTACTTGATTCTTTGTAATTTTTAGTATATAAAGATATCAATATAAAATATATAATATATAATATATATAGATATATATATAATATATATATATATATATATAATATATATATATATATATATATAATATATATATATATATATATAATATATAATAAAGTATAAATATTATATATAATAGATATACATAATATATAAATAATATTTTATATATATAATAGATATAATATATATATATATAATATATATATATATATATATATATATATATATATATATAATATATTATATAGATATATAATATATATATATATATATATATATATATATATATATACATTTCTCTCTGTAAAACGTACTTTTCTATTGTGATGACCTATACATTCTACGATAAGGCTGAATGTACCTGATAAATAGTACTCACATTATATAATTGCGGTAATCATAATAATTATTATATTTGCATTAATTATTATTGTAATTCTATTACGCAATTACTACTGATTCTACTGTAGCTTATGGATCAAAAACCTACTAATGATCTTTTAGTGAGGAATTTGCTAAACTCCGTGGTGAAAATCTATTCACCTTAACTGACGATAACCCTGAGGCACAGGAAGGTGTTGAATTCGTTTTGGAAGAAAGTAGTGAGTTTTCTGGTTTTTTGCGTAGTGGTTTGCAACACTTCAGACGTCATCCTGCATTTCAAAACCCATTCTTCCCTAACCCCAATTAACAAGCATGTCTCCTCTACCGGAGCATGTAGCCCCGGGGAGTAGTAGTATTTTAGTCTTAAAATTTTAAACCACAGGCAGCTGCAGCGATTAAGTTTTCCCTACAGGCATCTGCAGGCCCTTTTGGGAGTTGTGTAGATTACAAGCCGAGAGTATATTGCCATTGCAAGGGAATGGCTATTTCAGGTGAAAACATTTCTTTTTGTTCGCCCCATTTTTATAGCCAACACTAATGCAAGCTAGTGTTTTTAGGGAAACCCCCAAGCAAAAACAAAGATCCCAAAACCTTTCTTTCTTATTTTCAAAAAAACCTTTGGGAGTAACGCAAACCTATTTTAGGGACAAGTTATTTTAGCTTTGAGACTTTGCTAAGCGGTGTGAAAACCCACTGTTTTGTTAGAGCAAGGGGGAAGAAAACCCGGATTTTGTATTTTTCATCAAGTTTTTGCAGGAGAATGGCGGACACAGGGAGATAACTTTTCATTTAGAAAATCGAAAATTTCCCTTTAAATTTTTTGCATACAAATTTTGCTAAGGGGTACCTTTACGGAAAAACTCTGTCACTTAATTATATTTTCCCCAAGAAGTACTGCAATTTTTTTTTGAAAAAAAAACCAAAATAGAAGAGAAAGGTGGTGAATACAAAACAACTGTGTCATCTGTAGCCACTCTTGGATGTAGCCGGGTTTGGGATAAAGTTCTTATACCACATTTGCGGGCCATTCTAGTTCTAAACAAAGCCCTTTTTGTACATGCCATTTTTGTCAACAAGGACACACTGCAAATAAAGTGTTATTAAAGTTAAGGAACGTCAACCCCAAAAGAAAACATGAAGCCCCCTCGGGGCAATTCCCTGTTCAAGGGACTCAGCAGAAACATAATCTCTACTGGTACACATGATCGCGACGACGACGACTGCTAACCGTAATCCCGCTAGACAGGGAAATTTTGGTTCGGGAAAAACATTGCTTTTTCCCCCCCCGGTGCGGCACAAAATATTTCCCTACCGTTACCCATGAGTGTAGGGGACATCTACGGAAAATTTGCTAGGGGGTTTAAATTTTAAAGACCGAATGCGTCAGTACCGTAATAACATCATCAGGGGAAGCCGCACCCCCAGCACAAAACCAGACAGCTGGGAAAACAACGGGGTAATGATAATACTGCAACTCGGTTGAATGACAGAAAAAATCTCTCTTTTTTAATTGCGTTGCAGTCAAGCCAATATTTTGGCTCTACCAACCAGATTAGGATCCTGAGAGCATCGTTCCGGTGGACACAGGCGCAGCTTTTAACGTGCTACCGAGAAGGTTCTTGCACTAAAAAAACGTGTCCGTGGCAGCCCCTGACTCCTAAACCAAAAGCAAACTAATGGGAGTTACTAAAAGATCCCTTAATATATTAAGAGTTTTTCGTCTGCCCGGGAGGGTTGGAGAAAAGGACGCCCTACTATTTGTTTGAACTTTTACGTGGCTTCTAATTTTACGTTTCCCTGGGCCGGGTTATTTGGGTTTTTGCTCCCCGGAGCGAAACCCGGATGATAATACCCCGTACCAATACCATACGGTTTTTTTGGAAGGGAATTTTTAAACGATGGAACAACCCATTTGCTTAATTCCCCAAAAAAGGTAGTTCTTTAAGCACCAACCCTTCCTAGTGTTAGGTTTCTAGATGAATTAATAAATGGAACCCGCCTAAGTTTCAACGAATTGCGCGTAGACTTGCTTTGTTTTTCATACATTATATTGTTATGCACCTTTTTTTGCAATCATGTAAATTTTTTTAAAATTGGTTTAGGTCACGCCCATAAGGGCGCCTGGGGCACTACAACACATCCCGGGATAGATGGGACCCCCTTTGGAGACGGCCCCACCCTGGGCAGCAGGAACCCCCCGAGGCACGCCTGCCTTTACGCGCCAAGAAGCCAGAGATAGATATAGACCGGTCGTGTGAGGACGTGTTGTGGGAAGTGACTCATAGACATTGAGGTTGTAATACCTTTTGTGCATTGATAAGACTATAAAACAAAAATACATAACTATACACCACCCTGTATTTGATTACCCATTCACCCATAATTATTAAGTTGTGTACCGCACGACAACTTATCCCCCTTACACAACAAGTAAGTATATGTTACTTCTCTGCCAGGACACGCAGGAAGCTAACATTATCTGTACTCTTATCTGTATCTTTTCTGTATGTGTATCTACTCGTATCTGTATCTTTTCTGTATTTGTATCTACTCGTATCAGCACTTTTATATGGATCTGTATCTACTCTTATCTGTATATTTCTGTATATGTTTCGACTCTTATCTTTACTCTATATGATTGTATCTATCTTATGTACTTTATCGTACTTTCGTATATGTTCTACTTTATATTTCATTTTCGTATCTGTAATACTCTTATCTGTATTTTTTTGGTATTGTATTTTCCTTATCTTATTTTTATGTTTTGTATTTTCTCTTTTCATACTTTTAGATGTATTTGATCTAGTATTGTATTTTAAAAGAATATTTTATCTAATTTATCGTATTTTTTAGTATCTGATCTACCTTATCTGATATTTCTGTATCTGTATTACCTTATCGAATTTTTTTCATATTTTTTTTTCCCGGTTTTTTTTAGGATATTGTAACCACTTTTTCCCTTAGACAGGCCTTTTTCCCTTTTTTACCATTTACACCTCTTAATTTCACTATTTTTGCTTTCTTTCTAATTGTTACCCCCTATTTTTCCTTATTTATGTGATTTGTATACATGATTTTTCCTTTGTTTCCTCTTAGATAGGGTAGACTATATACTTTTTTTCTTTTTTTCGTTATCACAAGCTCCACACTTTTCTTTTCATTAATTATAGAGGATTTTAACTCACTTTGATTTCCCTTTTCACTCGTTTTCCATATAATTTTCATTGATTTTTTCAATTTTTCTTATACGACCCCGCTTTTTGCCCTTATTTTCCTTATCACTTTATCCTCTTTTATTCCTTTTTCAATCTTCATTTATTTATCTAATTTTTTTCTTTTCTTCATTTCTCTCCTCTCCTCAAACACGTGTCTTTCCCCTCGTAATGCTGAGGGAAGAACGAGGGACCGTAAATAACGATGACCTCACACTGGATTCACTTGATTGCCGCGCTACCTTAATTACTAGGAAGTACCTTGAAATCCTGGGCACTGGAGGAGACGAGTTGTTTCCGTACCACACTTGTAGCTTCATGCTGCTGGGTGGGTTACATAAATAGTCATTTGTTACTTCTTTATAGCTCTGTTGTTACCTGTGTTGCCTCCTAGTATTGTATTCCATTTACCTGTTACCTTAAGCCTGTTTACCTGGATTTCCAGTCCAGTAGTAGGCGTGGGATAAGCCTTGGCTTCGGCTACCATTGTTTTTGTTACCAGTTGTTCTTTCTGTTGCTACTTTTTTTTTCTCATCTTGGATTTGGATTTTGGGATTTATTTTTCTCAATGGTTGTTTTTTGCTGTTGTTGAATTTGTTGCATTTGTTATTGTTGTACCGGTTGTTATTGATGCACTTGTTGCATATGTTGTTGGATGAGTAATTAACTCGGGTCTTAACTGTGCTAGTGCCTGAAGTTGGTCTTGAATT
>JACEEZ010000297.1:130000-140000 GCA_016584305.1 Chionoecetes opilio
ACTATTTAGTGTCCATGTCTCACAACCATAGAGTAAGACAGGGATCAAAAGCGATATGAAGATCCGGATCCTTGTCCTCCTGCACAAGTACCGACAACGCCAAATACTTCCGCTGAGCGAGTCTATAACACTGTGGGCTATGCCAATCCGCCGTAAGACTTCTTGACATTAAGACCAAGGTATGTATATCTTTCAAAGATCTCAATGCTCTCTCTGCACGCATGAACAGACTGTACTGTCTCATCTAGTAAGCTTCCAAACACCTGAACTTTGGTCTTAAGCCCCGAGAGCTCAAGTCCCAAAGGCTTTGCCTCCTCGTGCAGCGCCTTGAGAGCCATCACCAGGACCTCCAGCGACTCGGCAAAAATTACTGCATCATCGGCAAAAACAAGATCAGTGATTTTGGTGTTGCCGACGGATGCTCCACAATCAATTTGATCTAGAACTTCGTCCAATACCCAGTTGATACAAGTGTTGAATAGTGATGGGGCAAGGACGCACACTTGCCTCACTCCTGTATTAACAGGAAAGAAGCTGGGTACACTTGCCCCACACTTCACAGCACTCTCAGTCCCAGAATACATACCAGTTATCAAACCAATAGTCCTTGCAGGAATCCCGCGAAGTCGCAGAAGATCCCAGAGTGACTCACGATGCACTGAGTCAAACGCCTTCTTCAGATCAACATAGGCTGCAAGCATCCCCTGTCGAAACTCACGTCGGCGTTCCACCAGGACACGAAGTTTTTTTTTTTTTTTTTTTTACATTTGTGCCTATAGCGCCTGTAGGCAGTGGTGACCCAGGGCTCGGATGGTAGGCTCTGGAGGTTCACTTGAGGGTTCTGAAGGTTGGTTCTCGCCCGTTGGTGGCGCAGGCAGGTTTCTTATAGTGACGCCGGAGAGGCTCATGCCGCCCCCCTTTGTCCTCCGATGCACACGCAGTCGAAGGTAGAGTTGATAGGCAGGGCATGTGGGTGTTCTTAGGCCACTCGACGGTGCAGAAAGGTTTTGGTTTTCTTCGGGGATCGAACTCGGGGCACCGAGAACGCCAGTCGGAGACTCTAACCGCTCCGCTACTCCCCTCCCCCGCCCCACCACGAAGTGCTAGGATACGGTCCGGTGTTGACTTACCAGGCGTGAACCCAGACTGCTGAGGTCTCTGATACGTCAGCAGATGACTGCGGATCCGCGTCAGCAATAGATGGGGAAGCACCTTGCCTGGCACGCTGAGCAGTGTATTACCGCGGTAATGGTTGCAGTCCTGACGGTCCCCTTTCTCTTTCCAGATAGGGACGACCAGTCCCCTTTTTTAGTCAGGAGGAACGGTACATGATTGCCACACGGCAGTCAGGACAGCATGCAACCCGTGGATCATGGCCTCATCCCCAGCATTGAGGAGCTCTGCACTGATATTACAAACACCAGCTGCCTTTCCACCCCTCAACTTTGTTATAGCCTCTCTGACTTCGTCAAGAGAGGCTGCGGTTTCGTCAATGGGGTTGGGAGGAAGGGTGAAAAAAAAAAGTGTTGAAAAAAGTGGTCCCTTGCTGGAAATATTAACTGCCGCGCCGGACCTGAGGTTGTGGAGGGAGCAACCGGGAGCGACTTTTTGCCGTAATTTTTTTCAGAGCTCCCGCGGCCGCAATGCTTAAGAATGGTGAAGCTTGCAGCGGAAACTGAGAGGCTGAAATTGTGTATGAAAATTGTGTGGATGTGATGGACGGATGTTGTGAATTATGTATGTGTTCAAAGAAAAATAGTAGATACGGAAAGAATGTTATGAAGTGAAAAATTGACAAGTTGTGAAGGTAGGTATAATGTAGTCGATAATGTGTTTAATATTGTAATGGCTAGACATTTTATAGGCATTCAAGTCCTCGTATTCCCATTGCGTGCGCTTGGCACCAGGCTCTTGTTACTACTGGGAGTTGCCAGTTAATGTTTTTCTTGTGGCGGGAAAGGATTCCAGTCAGTGGGGAGGGGTTTTAGGCTCATAGTTGCCTCCCCACGAGTAGCAGGGTGCGCTAGCAGAGACACCCGAAGTAAATTGCATGTGGTAACTGATAGGAATTCAGGCATGCATAATAAGAAAAAGGGTATAGAAAATATGTTTAAGATGAGTCGAAGTGGCAACGCGCCACCAGCCGCCATCTTGGAGGAGGCAGGTCGACCTCGGTCGCTCATTCTGTTGCAGGTCACGGCCACGACTACACCTCCCCCAGCCGAGGACGTCTTCTGGACCTCTCGCCACCTCCTTCCAGTTCCCCGCGTGTCTGGTGCTTGATTCCTGCTAACAGACGCAGGGCAAGCCATACGACGAGGAGAAGGAGGGTTTGGTTGGGGCAGACGTGAGCTGGGAAGAGGAGTACGTGGAGACTGGCGACCACGTGTGTACACCGCGACGAGGACAAGGCCACAGGTTCCTCGGTAAAAGCGTGAGATAATCCATAACCCCTTATATCTATTCCCCAGCCAGATACCAGACAGTAGGTTATCGTAGGCGTATGTAGGGAAGATATTTAGGGCGTGATTGAGTGAATGAATCTTGTGTTGGGGGTGCTATTTTTGCTGTGTGTAGATTAGTTGTAAATAAACTAGTTAAAGTGTTTACCATGTGTTTATTGTTACCCTGTATGTATTCCTGGACCCGATAGCTTCATAGTGAGTCAAACAAAGAACCCGAAAGTGATTTAATTATTGAGAGGTAAGTGAAGTCTAAGTACTTAAAACCCCCAGTAAAAATCTAAACCTTGACAAATATAATGATGGACTGAGCGAAACAGTAAATACCTCACCACCGCCGAATGGACAAACACGAAACTCGCCTCTTCTCATCCTTCTTAGCCTTCTTCTGCAGTAAATCAAATGATTAGGAATGACGATAATGAGTTGGTAATGAATGATGAATGGTTGATAATGTTAAGGATTAATAGTTAAATGGTTGAAGAAAGAGAAAACGGATTTTTAAAAAACCAAGCACTAGGAGGTGATAAAGTGATTCATGGTAAATTAATGCCATTAAGATAAATCAGCTTATCAGTATCAAATCAGACACTTGATAATGAAAAAGATATATGAATGAAATCACAAGTTTAGGTCGAGGTCAGTTAGTGTAGTCAGTGCAGTTAGTTAGTTGGGGTGGCAGTGAATGGTTGTTGTGAAGGCAGTAGCACGGGAGGGCTCAGCGCGGCCTTCAGGGCCCGGGGGTCCTCCATGTGTAGCGGAAGGCCCTCAGCTGCCCCTGCTGAGGCACGTCGTAATACCGCTGCTGAGGCAGTTGTGCGCCGCGCTGCTGCACGCTCCTGTTCAGGCCCTGCTGAAGCTTCTGCTGGCAACCCTGCTGACGGTCGGCAGCACGCCTGCCTCGAGGCCGCTCCTCCTGCGGCCACCAGCACTGTTCCCCGTGAGGAGCCCGTCGCTGAGGCCACAGGAGCCGCCGCGGGGGGCGGTACCCCAGCAGCAGCTGGCCCACCAGGGAACAGGGCACTGCGTACGGCCCCGGTGCGTTGAGGGCGGGCTGCAGCACCAGGTAGGCGCGCTGGAACGCCTTCTGGACGTCCCAGATGTGCCACGAGGACCGGCCCACGTCGTTGTCGGGGGTGAGTGGGTCTTGGATGCAGAGGTCTGACCTACGGTGACCCTGGGGCATGGCGGTGCTCATGGCCACGTCCTCCTTGTGCAGGTAGCGGCTGCCCTCCAGCACGCTGATGGGCCGCCTGGCGTTCTAGAACTCGTACCCATAGAAGAAGGCGAACCTCAGAACGAACCAGCCCAGGTCATGCTTATCTTGCTGCGAGACCTGCAGCTGCAGGAGGCTGGTGGCCATGAGGGTAACGGCGTTCGAGGACACGCCACTGGTGTACACCTCGCCGAGGCCTTCCTTCTTCAAGTACTATTTCACCAGCATCACCAATGGCGTCAGGCTATTGTACTGGCGTCGGAACCTGCCCACCATCGCCGCGGCGCGCACGGCCGTCTCACTGCCCAGGGAGATGTCCAGGTGCAGCCGCGTCTCCTGGTGCACGAGCTTCACCAGGGGCACCGCTGCCTTCTCCAGGACGGTGAGGCTGTCGCGCGAGGCCACGCGGTGTCGCAGCAGGGCGTCGCGTACAATGGCGGTGGCGACTTGTCGCCACCTTCCTCGCAGGTTGTTTCTTCACGAGAACAAGCCTGGCCCTCCCGCTCGTCACGCCGCTCCTCGCTCTCGTCTTTCACTTCCTCCTTGTCCTTCTTTCCGTGTTTCTGGGTCCTGCAATCCTCATCCTTGTCTGTCATGCTGTCCTCCTGCTCCTGCTCTGGCTTGCATTTCTCCTCCTGCTCCCCCTCTTTCTCACATTTCTCAGCCTGCTCCTCCTCTGGTGTGCACGCCTCGGCCTGCTGGTGCTCGGGCCTGTGCGCTTCGGCCAGCTGGTCCTCTGGCGTAAACGCCTTGGCCTGCTGGTCCTCTGGCGTGCACACCTTGGTCTTTTGGTCCTCTGGCGTGCATGCCTCGGCCTGCTGGTCCTCGTGCCTGCACGCCTTGGACTGCTGCTCCACGTGCCTGCACGTCTCGGCCTGCTCCTTCTGTGGCCTGCACGCCTGTTCCTCAGGGACCGACTCCTGGGTCTCTGCATCACGACGCATCACCTCGTTGCTCCATGATCGAGATCTCCGGTTCATGCACCTGAAGAGGGAGGCGAGCCAGTGGTGGAGGCCGGACAAACACGATCCTCGCTTTTTTTTCTTCACCTTCTTCTTCTGCTGCTGCTTCTTCACTGCGTCTTGGTGTTGTATTTCGGTTTCCTTTTCCATGGTGTTGGTGTTTGCTTCCGTGCCGAACATTTGCATCGAAGAGTGTTGGGTCACCTGGATATGTATTACCTTCCTGAGCCTGGCGTGAAAACACCGAGGGTAGCAATATTAAGGATGTCTTCTTTTTTCTCTTAATCATTAATATATGGTATTCCATTTCAGCTGGCAAGGTCGCCGGTGTGTGTGATATGAGTGGGACTTTGGTCTCTATGAACGAAGATGCGCACTAGAAATAACCTGCCTATGATTCAACTTCATGATGTCGCTTGGGTTCCAATCACCGCCCAGCCAATCACAGGAGAGTGTTGTTGTTGTTGTTGTTTTTGTTGTGATTGGTCCTCATCCCGGGTGGACAGATCCCTTCACACCACCTACTGAAATATCATATATGGGAGCCTTTACGGGATGTCGCACCGCGTATGAAATGTTGAGGCAGAAAAATATTGATGTGAAATATTTAGGCGTGTGCTTGCTATTGGAGGTGTGTCGGGGCGGCGAGTTACGGTCTGGGCGTGGAAAGGGAGGATGAGAGGGGGGGCATTCCAGTCTTTATAATAACAGTGGTGGCACCCCTCTTTTGTGTGTGTGCATGTTTGAGAGACAGAGAGAGAGAACGGTAAAGGATAATAATTAAGGTTTGCATACACATTTACTCTCTTCTGTCTTTCTCTCTCACAAAAAAAACTTATCAATTATATGAATGACACCTTATTTTCAACGTCCTGTTTAGGTGTACATGGTAGCGCACACTTACTGTATATAGCACTCCCCGTCACCTCAGTCCAATAAAACATGAGTGCAATTAATCAGCGTCCCTTCATGAAAACAGTGCAGGGAGGTCATTGCACGCGTGGCACAGACTCCCAAACGTTAATGAAGACCTTCAATTATAGCCAGGACTGGAAAGGTTCATATATATCTTGCTGTATCTCATTTTTTTAAGTGGTGAAATAATAATAATAACAAGATTATAATTCGCTGTGTAGAACCTCCCCTTCAACAACAGAGAGAAAGAAGACTGGACGATTGTTAGTTATGTTGTGTACCCCATTACCCCCTTTTTTGTGCGTGTGTGTATATATTGCGTTAGGAAAGGTTAATTAAGAGCTGTCACAGGTAACCCAACGCCCTGCTTGAGGGACACACGCACTCGACTCAACACACACACACACACACACACACACACACACACACAATTGTTCACGTCGTGACCTGCCAGCGACAACCAGTGAGTGACTCTGACAGCTTAGTGGCTTTAAGTCCAAAAGTGGCGGTCATGTAGCGTGGGAACTATGTAGGTCTTCCCTTTAATGCCTTAAATGAGACGTCCGCCAGGTATTGGATAGACAGGTGACCCCCCACACCCCTCATCCCCATGTATATAGGTCCCGCCTCCCTCCCTGTATTTTGGCTCCCCCTCCCGCCCTGTATTTTGGCCCCCCTTACCCCTCTATTTTGGCCCCCCTCTGTATTTAGAGAGCCGTGAAAGGGAGCAAGGGGAGGCGCCCGCTGATTAAGGACACGCTAGGAAAGGCCGGGAAATTAGTTGGTTGTCTTCCTCGGTTCCGTACGAGTATACAAGAGGCTATTTTGTGTTTAAAGCTATTAACAACAATGGTTTCGGTTAGTGTTTCGTTATCATAACAATATAATGCTATCAACTACACCCAGGGGGAAAATGTCCACAGGGGAAACTATCTATAGGGAAATAAGTCTAAGGGGGAATCTATCAAGGGAACAATTTAGAGGGAATTTGTCATAAGGGAAAATATGAGTGGAATCTGTCAGAGGGGTAAATTAGAGGAGAAACTGTCAGGAGTGGAAATTAGAGGGGAATCTGTCTAGGGGGAAATATAGGGAATATGTCAGAGGGAAAAATTTGAGTGGAACCTGTCAAGGTGGACACTTTAAGGGGATAAATGTGCAGGGAGTAATTTGAACCCAGGGTTTGCCGTCCGCTATCCCCTCCATCGTGCGGTGAGCGGGCATCCGTAATGCGGTGACGGATGGAAGGCAGAGGAGCGAGGGTCTGGGTGTGTTAATTTTAAGAGGTTTTTATGCCCTGGTAGTACATCAGAGGCGGGCCAAATTTTCCTCCCAGCTGACAAGGGTGATATCCCAGCCCATTAAGGTGATGGTCTCGCCCCTCCTTCCCGACCTGATATTTTCCCTCCTGTAGCTACAGGCTTGTGCGGATGATCTTTATGCCAGAATCCGTTCATGGAGATTTACCACGCAGATTTAAAGTTGCTTCCCAAGCTATACAAAAATGCAGAAGGCATGAATCGTATGTCTGACAGCGACTTACATTATCTTGCACACTCACCGGTGTGTGGGAGGGAGGGTTTCCCTTCCTCTCCTCCCTCCATAGGCGGTTGACAGTTTGCATGATTTTGAACTTATAGCCTGCAGCGTTCCCCTACATACCGTGTTTTTGCCTGTTTTTGCTGGATTACATAATGGGTGGAAAACATACGGATGGCACAACGATTCAAGCAATCATTGATCTTTACAAGGCTGGGATCAATAATAAGGAAATTTGCAAGCTTAAAGAACTAAAGCCTAGAACAGTGCAAAATTTGATCCGCCGATTTAAAGCTGGCGGAGAGGTGAATCTCCCGCTCCCAAAAAACTACCTGGGAAACAAAAAAAAACGTGTAACAGAACCAGGAGCGTGTTCAGGCGACAGCTTGATGCCAATCCTACTCTTACAGCCAGAGAACTGAAGGAGGAAAATCATACTCTTCTTGGTAATGTGTCGCTTCGTACTGTACAGGAAACTTTGAAACGTGACCTTGGCTACAGGTGTTACCGGGCGCGGAATAAGCCACTGATAAATGACCGCCAAAGGAAGAAAAGGCTTCACTTTGCAAAGAAATACAGAGATTGGCCTCTCGACAAGTGGCGGGCTGTGTTGTGGAGTGACGAAAGCACATTTTGTGTGAGTGGAGGAGGACCAGCAAAAGCGTACCGTCGCCCCGGCTCAGACCCCACCGAGCCTCGCTACACACGAAAGACCACAAAACACCCTCCCAGTTTAATGTTGTGGGGTTGCTTTACTTTTCATGGTATTGGGAACTTAGTTATTTTCCCAAAGAACACAACTGTTAACAAAGTGGTGTATTTTGATCTTTTAAATGACCACCTGGAGGCCTGCTTTGCAAAGACACAGGCACAGATTTTCCAATAGGATGGAGCATCCTGCCACACAGCTCGAGATGTGATACAGTGGCTTGATGACTGCAAGATTGGTAGAATAGATGACTGGCCAGGTAAATCTCCCGATATATCACCCATAGAAAATCTTTAGGCCATCATTAAAGGCAAACTCCACTCACGTAACACCTCTACACTCCCCAAGCTTGAAATGGAGCTCCGAAAGTGTTGGGAAGAATTTAAGCCTGAGTTCCTTCAAAATCTTGCTGACAGTGTACCACGTCGCCTTCAAAGGGTCATCAAGAGGAAGGGCTACGCAACGAAATACTAACTACAATTGTAAGTGTTGATATTCTACATTATTTTGTTATAAACATGGTGCGTCATACGTGTAAACATTCCCTTTTCGGAGGCGCGCAGTGATTATCCGCGCAAACTGTAGTAGTAGTTCCTGTAATTACTGTATGGCGATATGGTTTTCCTCCTTCACCTCTTTCTTTTGGATGGAGCTGCTAGTGGAGGTCGTGCTGGTGGAGGTGCTGCCGCGGTCGATGGTGCTGCTGCTGCTGCCGGTGGTGTAGCCGGTGCCGCTGGGGGTGCTGCCGAGACTGCTGCTGATGGTGGCGATGTCGGTGGCACTGTCGGTGCTGTTGCTGCCGAGATTGCTGCTGATGGTGGTGCTGTCGGTGGCGCTGTCGGTGCTGTTGCTACTAGCGCTGCCAATCCTGGTGCTAGTGGTGGTGCCACTCCTGGTGCTACTGGTGGTGCCACTCCTGGTGCTAATGGTGATGCTGCTCCTGGTGCTATTGGTGGTGCCTGTGCCGGAGCTGCTGATGGATCTACCGGTACTACTGGAGGGAGTGTTGTCCCTGCTGGTGCTGCTGGCGTGACGGTCCATGCGACAGGTGAGGAGGAGCAGCGGACTTCGCCAGCGATGGCACTTAACAGCAAGAAAAAGCATCAAACACGTGGATCAAAGCAGTAAAATTTGATAAGTAGTAAGTGTAAATATTCATAATTAACTTAAGTATTATAGCTTTAACAATGTCTGCTCTTAATCAATTTCCTAAAAATAATGAAAACGCTAATGCTGATAATTTACATAATTTTCCTTATAATGGAATAAATAACATGAATTTTGATATTTACGAGTCTAGTAATGATGGCATTGATCTGGACGATAACTTCAATTATGTAGAGCCATAATGCAGTTATCTGTTTGTTGATTAATTTGATACACCATTTACTTTGTTAGATGAAAACCTCAACATTATTTCATACAATATCAGCAGTGTTCCACTTCATTTATACTCTTTTTTTAATCAGTATTTAGACATAGTTAATGTCAAATTTGATGTAATTGGATTATGTGAAACTCGTCTCAATTACAACATTTGTAATCTATATCTCCATAATAAATACAACTCATTTTTCAACAACAAAAACACAGCAGGTGGTGGTGTGGCGATTTATCTACGGAATAATCTTCAAGGCTTTGTATTAGAGAATGTTTCACTTCAGCTTCGACATATTGAAACTCTTTTCCTAAAAGTTAGTGCTGAGTCTAATTTTATTATTGGGATGCTTTACAGACCTCCTAATTCTACTTTTGATGAATTTATTACATCTCTAGAGTTTATTCTTGAATCCTTACCTACTGCTACTACACCTGTTTATGTAATGGGAAATTTCAATATTAACTTGTTCAAAAAAAGGGAGAACTATGTTAAGGACTAAACCAACAAATTTTATTCAAATTTCTTTTTTCCTACAATAACAAAGCCTACAAGAGATACTCTATCTTCAGCAACACAAATTGACCACATCTGGACCAACAACATGAACTGCTATAGAAAAGGTGGCATTATACACACGGTAATTAGTGATCGTTTTCCTGTCTGTAGTTCGTTTTCAATGTCCAAGGGTGATGCAAATAGTTCAGTGATATATCTTAAGAAAATATTTTTTACAACTGAGGCAGTGAATAACTTTAAATTTGATGTCTCTAATTTCCGCTAGGACACAAATAGCAATACAGATACAAATAAAAATTT
>JACEEZ010000297.1:145000-147376 GCA_016584305.1 Chionoecetes opilio
TCCATTTTCTACTGACTTATACCATGAAAACGAACGGGGGAAACTTAAATATATTAAGTACTTTTTAGAGGTAACTTCCTCGATTCACTCTTTCTCGATGCAGACTTTTTTTCTTAGCAAGTTAAAGTTTTCTAAGTTATTAAAACGACACTAGAGGTTTTTTTTCGCATCGTAGGTAGGTATACAATAAGAAATGTTTTGATTCCTTTGCAAAAAAACCTATTTAGGAAACAGTTAATTATTTGACCTTGGGAAGCATGATGTATACAGGACTGGATTCTGTAATACACGACGGAATCCTGTTTATCAACCTTCCCAATCTCGTATTTAAGCGCGTCAGTTTGAGGCCACAGACTCGCTGGGAGGTTCGTCATAAGGCTTATAAGGCTTAATTGGGGAGTCTCATTGGAGGGTTTTTGTGCCTCTGACTCAGAGAACTTAATTAGTATGCATTATCCTGCCTGTGCCTCCTTCCTTCTTCCTTCAATATCTCTCTTTCCCTCCTTAATCCCTTCGTTATTCATCTCTCTCCTCCTTTCCACAATTGCCTTGCCTCCTTGCTACTTCTCCTTCTATCTCCTTACTGTTCTCTTTCACTTAGTCTCTCCTTTATCCATTCAACGCTGATCCTCCTTCCTATGTTTCTCCTCCATTTCCTGTATTCCTTGTTTCTCTTTTCCTCTCCATTTTCATTCCTCTTACCATTAACTTCTCTCTTGTCTCTCTTGCTTCTCTTTTTATCTCTTTCCCTCCTTTTTCCCTCATTGTATTTATATTTTACTCCTTGTTATTCCCTCTTCATCGTTTCTTGCCTCATCGTTTCTCCTTATTTATCCTTTCCTTTCTCTATCTTCTTTTCCTCATTTGTTTCATTGTATTTCTCCTTTTTTTCCTCCTTTCCTCCCCTCACTTATTCCTTCCTTCCTTCCTTCCTCCTCTTATTCCGCTCACTTCCTCCTCCACCGGCGCATCTTTCACCACTATTTGCATTTAAATGAAAGTCTCTCTCTCTCTCTCTCTCTCTTTTTCCCTCTCTCTTTTTCCCCTCCTTCCTTCTTCTCTTCCCCCCTTTTTTCCCCTCCCCTCCCCCTCCCCCTTTTTCCCCCCTTCCCCTTTTTTTTTTAAAAATAAATAAAAAAAAAACAAAAAAAATTTAAGAAAAATGCCCCGGGTTTGAAGGGATTTTTGAGAAATGGGGGGGTGAAAAAAATTTTTAATGTTTTTTTTTTTATTTTCTTCGTATCATAAATACGAAGATGTTTTTAATCTTACATCTTCATTTTGTTGATTTATGCAGATTTTTTGTTTCTCTCCTCTCTCTCTCCCCTCCTCCCCCCCCTCTCTCTCTCTCTCTCTCCCCCCCTCCCCCCCCCCTCCCTCTTCCTCTCGCTTTTTCAAAATGCACTGGACGCATTAAAAAAGAGAGGAAAAGAGAGAGGAGAGAGGAAGAGAGGAGAAGAGAGAAGGGAGAAGAGAGAGAAGAGAAGAGAGAGAGAGAGAGGGAGACCGAAAATTTTGGGGACATTAAGAGGGAACCCCCAACCCCACTAAACCGCCATGGGGGGTCCCCCAGCACCCACAGGGGAGGGGGAGAAAAAGGGGAAAATCCTTTAAAATAAATGTTTTCCTTAAATTTCCCTGGGTTTATGGGGTAATCCTGGGGTCGCTGTCCCCCTCAGCTCCGCGCTTCGGAGGCGGCCCCCAAGGGGGGGGGGGCGCTTTGAAAAAGCACAAAACCTGTAAGTTGGGGTTGCAAAAAGGGTTAGATGGGGCCTCTTACTTACGTTTTTCCCTTGATTAACGTCGGTCCCTTGGGGCTTGGTTCGCTTTTTAAAGTTAAAAATTACTGTTTTTTCCCCCTTCCCCGTTTTTCTCCTTTTTCTTTTTTTTTCGAAATTCTGGAAACGAATAGTTCCCCTCGGTTTTTTTTTCTTTGTGGGGGAGATTTTGGATGGGGTTAAAACTTCCGTAGCATGTGTTTATGTTAATATTGCAGTGACGGGGGTGGGGGTTGGGGGATGCTTATATTTTTTGTGTGCGTTTTTTTTTTTTTTTTTTGTAATGGCCCGATGTGTGTGTGTTTGTGTGTGTTGTTGTGGGGTGTTTGGTGTTGTGGGGTGTGTTTTGTGGTGTGTGGTGTGTGGTGTGTGTGGTGTGTGTGTGTGTGTGTGTTGTGGTGTGTGTGTGTGTGTTGTATGTGTGCGTGTATGTGTATTTTTCATGGTTTTTTACTTTTTTGCGGGTTAGCGCCTGCTGTATGTAAATTACTGTGTTTTTAGTTTTCCTGTTTTGTATCGTTTTTTTTGGGGGGGAAATCTGGGACATAACAAGCTAGTTTTTTTATTTTATTAAAAATAAAAAAATATTTAAAAAAAA
>JACEEZ010000298.1:0-5000 GCA_016584305.1 Chionoecetes opilio
TTGGGTGTATTTTTTGTGGGTTTTTTGTGTTTTTTGTGGGTAAACTTGGCTTTATTTATTTATTATTATTATTTTATTATTGTTAAGTAATTTTTGTTGTTAGTGTATTTTCTTTCACCTTTTATGGCGTTTTTTGATGTTTTTTGTTGGTTTTGTGGGATTTTTTTGTTTTTGTGTGGCGGTAAAATTGACTTTATTTAGAGGTGGGAAATGTGTTGAAGGTTATTTTTTTGTGTTAGTGTTTTATCTTTCACTTTTGGCTTTGATTGACTGTCGGTCTCTCTCTCTCCTCTCGTTCTCGTCGTCTCTCTCTCTCGTCTTCCTCTCTCTCCTCTCTCTCTCTCTCTCTCTTTAGTACTATGTTTGTCGCTCATGTCTATATATCTGTCTTCTCTGCCCTCCCCCCCCTCGTCTCTCTCTCTCTCATCTCCTCTCTCATCTTTCTGTCTATGTTGTCGCTACTGTCTATAATCTGGTTTTCTCTGCCCCTCACCCCCCTCTCTCTCTCTCTCTCTCTCTCTCTCTCTCTGTCTATGTTTGTCGCTCTGTCTATATATCTGTCTTTCTCTGCCACCCCCCCCTCTCTCATCTCTCTCTTTTCTCTCTCTCGCTCTCTCTGTCTAGTTGTTTGTCTATATATCTGTCTTTCTCTCCCCTCCCCCCCCCTCTCTCTCTCTCTCTCTCTCTCTCTCTGTCTATGTTTGTCGCTCATGCTATATATCTTCTTTCTCTGCCCTCTCCCCCCTCTCTTCTCTCTCTCTCTCGTCTTACTGGGCTGTTGTTTTTCATGTGTTGCGACGTGTGTGGTTGTGTTAGGGACGGAGGAATGCATAGTAAGGATGAATTGGCCAGTTCTTTGTGATGTAAAAAACGAGGGTTGTATGACAGGGTGATATAAGATAAGGGTATTACAAGGATAAAGATAAGATAAGGGTTTATAACAGGTTAATTGTGAGTTTGAAAGGATTTGTAGTATGTTGTGTTTATGTTATGCGAGTGAATCTGTGACGTTGGTAAAAATTAATGTTATGTATACTGATAATTTTTTTTTCTTCCTAATTTCTTTACTGTCAAATATTAAAGAAAGATAGATAGTAATATTTATCAATGGTTTTACATATTTCGTGATTTTGTCAAGCTAGGGTGACTTGAAATATAATTGTACAGACAAGCATACATACCTAGGGAGTGTTTGAAAGCCTTTTCGTCCTATACAAGGCACCTCAAGCTTACCTACTATTAACTATCATTCCTATTCATTAATTATACCTAACCTTAAAACTCTATCGTATTCTCACTAACTACCTATCATCCTACTAACTATCATCCCTATCCATTAATTTCACCTAACCTCCTCTTTAACTATCGTATTCTCACTAACTACCTAACTTCCTACTAACTATCATCCCTATCCATTAATTTGACCTAACCTCTCTCTTTAACTATCGTATTCTCACTAACTACCTATCGATCATCCTACTAACTATCATCCCTATCCATTAATTTGACCTAACCTTCTCTTTAACTATCGTATTCGCACTAACTACCTAACTACTAAGATTATTTCACTCTAATTCATTTGCAATTATAATTTAACATCATTCTCTTCTCTATATATTAGTAAACCAGTCCCTCCCTATTTCTCTGTACAAACCCAAACCTAGCCAGCTTGATCCAATGTGGAAAGCCCAGCGTGTTACATCCATATTTTTACCCCGGTCTTAATATACTGAAGATCGGGAGTCAGTAAAACGCGCACCATTAACCATTAGTTTTACAGGTACGGTAATGGAAAGATCTAATGGGTGCAGATCAATGTAAAAAGCGTGCAGCCATTAGCATAGTAATCGGGGAGTGAAGATTAACATTTACCTGTGCTTTTAATTACCTAGCCTGCTCCTACCTGCACCTAATGTCCTCCACTGACTGACTGACTGACTGACTGGCTGGCTGACTGACTGACTGGCTGATTGACTAGCTGACTGACTGACTGACTGGCTGGCTGGCTGGCTGGCTAGGTGGTTGGATGGCTGATTGACTGACTGACTGACTGACTGACTGGCTGGCTGGCTGGCTGACTAGGTGGTTGGATGGCTGATTGACTGACTGACTGACTGACTGGCTGGCTGGCTGGCTGACTGGCTGACTGACTGACTGACTATAGCCTCAGTCATGCATTCTTAACACTCAGCCTTGCCTTAACAGTCTTTCCAGTCAGCCTCTTCAGTCATTCCATACAGTCATATATATACATTTAATTAACTCCACTGACTGACTGACTGACTGACTGACTGACTGACTGACTGACTGACTGACTTTAGCCTCAGTCATGCACCCTTAACACTCAGCCTTGCCTTAACACACTCTCCAGTCAGCCTCAGTCACTTCCTATCAGTCATTTACAGATAGATTGATAGATTGATAGATAGATAGATAGATAGATAGATAGATAGAAGAGAGAGAGAGAGAGAGAGAGAGAGAGAGAGAGAGAGAGAGAGAAGAGAGAAAGAGAGAGAAAGAGAGAAAGAGAGAGAAAGAGAGAAAAAAAAGATAGATAGATAGATAGATAGATAGATATTTATTGACCACAAAAATACCAATAAACGATGCATACAATTTAGTTTACGGTCCATATATAAGCCTTAAAAACAACATTTGCCAAAACAAGGTGACTTAACATAAAAAACAAGGTGACTTAACAAAAACAAGGTGACTTAACATAAAAAAACAAGGTGACTTAACATAAAAAAACAAGGTGACTTAACATAAAAAACAAGGTGACTTAACATAAAAAAACAAGGTGACTTAACATAAAAAAACAAGGTGACTTAACATAAAAAAACAAGGTGACTTAACATAAAAAAACAAGGTGACTTAACATAAAAAAACAGGGTGACTTAACATAAAAAAACAAGGTGACTTAACAAAAAAACAAGGTGACTTAACAAAAAAACAAGGTGACTTAACATAAAAAAACAAGGTGACTTAACATAAAAAAACAAAGAAAAACACATCAAAACATACCAAAAAAACAGTCACCCCTTCATAAGTCACAGGATTCCTTTAAGTCACTTCCAAATCAGTCACTAACGCACCCCTGGAGACATTCTTATAGAGTAATCACCTTTCCATATAAGTCACTATAATATTATATAAGTTACTATTCCAGGATTCCCCATCAGTCACTAAGCGTCCCTCACCTCTCTCGTAAGTCACTCTAAGTCACTTTAGCTTGACTTAAAGGGAGACAGGGGAGGCACAGGGCCATTAGAGGCATTGCTAAGGGTGAAATGGTAATGGTGTGATGAATGGGTGAGTGATGGAGGAACTCAACTATAACTTAGGGCCGTCTTGAGGCTGAGTGGTGGAGGAGGAGGAGGAGGAGGAGGAGGAGGAGGGTAGGAGGAGGGAGGAGGAGGAGGAGAAGGAGAAGGAGGAGAGGAGGAGGAAGTGAAGGTGATTGGAAAGGAGGAGAAGGAAGACGAGGAGGAGGAGGAGGAGGAGGAGGAGGAGGATGATACGTGAAAATGATGATGATAGATTTTGATGATATTAGTTGTGTGGGTGTATGAGAGAGAGGAGAGAGAGAGAGAGAGAGAGAGAGAGAGAGAGAGAGAGAGAGAGAGAGAGAGAGAGAGAGAGAGACACACACACACACACACACACACACACACACACACGCACACACACAATGCCATTTGATGTATGAAACGCACTGGTGAATATTACTACGCAATTTACTGCTCCCTCGCACACTGTTGATAATTGATAAGTTAATAATAACACGTAATTACTATGCAAATAATGCCCTGTCGCGGTTACCTCGGTACTACACGTTGTATTGTGTGCAGATGTATTACAGTGTGTTTGCATGCGTGTCTCTTTAACATATACAGCCTACAGGCGCTATAGGCTTAGACAAAACAAAAAGATAATAATATTAATGGTTTTTATTCCTGGGTTAGTGGAAAAAATGGAAACTTTATATAAGAAATAATATAAATACCCTTTTTTTTTTTCTTTTCATTTCTGGGTTAGCGGAAAAAATGGACACTTCAAAAAATATATATAGAAATTCCCTCTTTTTTTCCTTTTAATTTCTGGGTTAGTAGAAAAAAATTGAAACTTTATATAAAAAAAATAATACAAACACCCTTTTTTTTTCTTCTCATTTTTGGATTAGTAGAAAAAAATTGAAACTTTATATATAGAAAAATATAAATACCTTTTTTTTTTTTTTTTTTTGGATTACGAGAAAAAATGAAACTTAATAAAAAAAAATATAAAAACACCTCTTTTTTTTTTTTTTTGGTTAGTCGAAAAAATTGAAACTTTATATAATAATGAAATACAAACACCCTTTTTTTTTTTTTTTTTTTTTTGGATTAGCGGGAAAAATGGAAACTTTATATATAGAAAAATATAAATACCCTTTTTTTTTTTTCTCATTTTTGGAATATCGGAAAAATGGAAACTTTATATATAGAAAAATATAAATACCCCTTTTTTTTTCTTTTTAATTTTGGGTTAGTAGGAAAAAATTGAAACTATATATAAAAAAAAAATAATACAAACACCCTTTTTTTTTTCATTTTTGGATTAGCGGAAAAAATGAAAACTTTTATCTATAGAAAAATATAAATACCCTTTTTTTTCTTTTAATTTCTGGGTTAGTAGAAAAAAATTGAAACTTTATATATAAAAAATATAAATAACCTCTTTTTTTTCCATGCCTAATTGAATAACATATTAGGGGATTGCAATGGTTTTTTGGGATAGGGTTTTGTGAAGTAGTTTGTTTTGAATTGATTGATGAATAATAATTGTGTTGTGCATTTTTGATGTTGACTAATTGAGGCAAGACTAAATGTTGTGTGTTTTTTGTTGCAGAAAGAAATACATTGTTTTTTTTGTGTTGCAGAAAAAAAGACTAATTGTTTTGTGTGTTTTTTGTGTTGCAGAAAGAAATACATTGTTTTTTTGTGTTGCAGAAAAAAAAG
>JACEEZ010000298.1:10000-20000 GCA_016584305.1 Chionoecetes opilio
CTCTCATCTCTCTCTCTCTCTCTTTCTCTCTCTCTCAGTCAGTCAGTCAGTCACTCTTTAACTCTCTCAGTCAGTCAGTCAGTCACTCTTTAACTCTCTCATCAGTCAGTCAGTCACTCTTTAACTCTCTCAGTCATTCGTCATCAGTCAGTCCTCACTCTTTTACTCTCTAGTCATCAGTCAGTCATCACTTCATCTTTTTAACTCTCTTCTCTCAGTCAGTCAGTCACTCGTATCTCAGTCAGTCAGTCAGTCATCACTCTTTAACTCTCTGTCAGTTCAGTCAGTTCAGTCAGTCAGTCTCTATAACTCTCATCAGTCAGTCAGTCAGTCAGTCATCTTTCAACTCTCAGTCAGTCCAGTCAGTCAATTCACTCTTTAATCTCTCAGTCAGTCAGTCAGTCAGTCTCACATCTCAATCTCATCATCATCAATCAGTCAGTCCAGTCTTTAAACTCCAGTCAGTCTTCAGTCAGTCAGTCACGTCTTTAACTCTCTCTCAGTCAGTCAGTCAGTCAGTCCCTTTATACATCTCTCATCAGTCAGTCAGCTCAGTCGTCTCAGTCTCAATCATCAGTCAGTCAGTCAGTCAGTCAGTCAGTCTCAGAGTCAGTCAGAGTCATCTCATCGTCAGTCTCATCAGTCACGTCTATCTCATCCTTCAGTCAGTCAGTCATTCTCAATCTGTCAGTCTCAGTCAGTCTAGTCAGTCATCAGTCAGCCCTTACAGCTCAGTTGCTCATCATCACTCACTCACTCACTATTTCACTCACTCACTCACTCACCACCCCTTTAAACCCCTCACTCACGTTCACTCCTCAATTTTTCTCTCTAACTCTTCCCCTCTCTTTTCCTCTCTCTCCCCAATCTCTTCGTCCTCCCCCTTTCTCTCTCTCATCTCTCTTTTCTCCTTTTCCTCTCCTTCTCCCCTTTTCGTCTCTCTCTCTCTTTCTTCTCTCCTCTTTTTTGGGGTCAGCCCCATTTTTACCTTTTTTCGGGCATGCATGTTTTATAATAAAATTGATCTCGAGCTTTAAATGCATAATTAATAAGACCAAAAGGGTGTAAAAGAGAGAGAGAAGCAGAAAGAGGAGAAGAGGAGAGGAGAGAGAGAGAGAAAGAGAAGAGAGAATAAAAGGAGAGGGGAGATGCTTTTCCCTTCCCTTGGCTCATTTTTAAATTTTAAATCTATTATTACTATTATTGTATACTATTTTTATCAAACTAAAACCCCCAAATACTTTTAAACTATGACTACTACAGCAACTACAACAAAGGCAGATTTAATTATATTCCCTCTTTTTTTTTTTTTTTTTTTTCTCTCTCTCTCCTTCATTTCTCTTCTCGTCTCTCCCTTGCCCTTTCTTCTCTCTGCCCTCTTCTCTTCTTCCCCCCTCCTCGTCGTCTCTCTTTCCTCCCCCTCATCTTTTCTCTTCTCTCTCTCTTCCTTTCTCTCTCTCTCTCTATCTATCTCTATCTCCCCATTTTAAAGAAATGTTAATCGGGAAATTTCCCTTTAGCGTTTTTCATGTCTTTAAGTTTTTTTCAAATTTTGTGTTTTTAATCCCTTGGGGCCCCAAAACGAAATTTTTCCTTTGTTTTTTTGGGTCCCAATTGACGTTTTTTTAGTGACTATAAAGCAAATATTTTATAGCTAGGGCCTGCTTAATATCCTTCCCCAAATATTTAAATTTTGGTGTTTTAAAATTTTATTTTTTCGAAATTTTTTTGGTTTAACAACAAGTCGATTTTATGTATAAAAGGGAAAAGATCTGGGCGTAAATGGGTTAAGGAATATAAAATGTCATTTAAATTTGGCTAAAATGGGGATTTTCTAATCATTGAAACTGAAACGACTCCAGTTTCCCGTTTTCAGCATGCCCGATAACTGCTAGGAACAAATTTTAAAGCAAATCTTTTTTTTTCAAAAAATATTTTTGGATTTTTTGGCTGCTAAAAAATTTTCCCAAAAAGGGACGAAAATCGGTATTTTTTAAATTTTCCCCGGGAAAAACTAGGGAGTCGTAAAGAAAACTTATTGAAAGTAAAAAAGTTCATCTTGAGTGTTTTTCATGAGCAGAAAATGGGGCTTGGAAAACCCTCATGGTTGTTGAGAAAATTGATGTTTTGTAAAAATTTAAAAAAGGCTTTTTTTCCTCGGTTTTTCCCCCAAATCATAATTTTTTGATTTACCCCCAAATGTTTCCCCTTGAATCAAACTTCACTTTTTCAAATTATAACATGTTGTACGTATCTCCCATGGGTTTTTTATTTATTAAAAAAAACGTGTTTTTCAAAAATAACAAGGTTACCCCCCTTGAAAAATTTGGGAAAAAATTTTGAAAAATAATTTGCTTAAAAATCAGAAACTGGGTTTTTTATCGGCATGCTAAACTCAATCTGAATCTTTTTTAAGTTAAAATTTTTAAAAGCCCCCTTTTTCCCCCCAAATTTACAATGACGTCATTGTAAATTGGCTGAAATAGGGACTTCTAATCATTGAAACCTGTAAACTGATTTCCCAAAATTCGTGTTTTTGCATCCCCGGATAGTTTCGGGGGAACTGATTTTCAACAAATCTTTTTTGTCAAAAAATATTGCAAAATTTGCAATTTTTTTTTAAAAAATAGATTTGCTTGAAAATCTTTTTCCTAGCAGCTATGGGGCATGCTAAAACACGAATCGGGAGCCCATTTTTCAGTTACAATGATTAGAACCCCTATTTCGGGGCCAATTCAAAATGACATGATATTTCCAGATTTTTCCCTTTTAAAAACCAAAATTAGACAAAATTTATTTAAAAGTTTAAAAAATATGATGGGGGCATTGCTAGATAATTGATAAATATGATAGGAGTTTTTCCAGATGAATCCCATTTCAATACAATGATCAGAAATTTGTATTAGTAATGACAACACTACATCAGCTTTTTCTATCCAAGCCTTACTTCTACCTTCAAGGGATTTCTAAAAAAAGAAATACCATTTCTATTTATTTTTTTTTCTCTTCTTTTCTTTTCTCTCTCTCCTTTTCCCTTCTTCTTTTTCTCAAAAACCTTTTTCCCCCTTTTCTCTCTCTGCTCGTCTGTCTCTTTTCTCCCCTCTCTCTCTCTCTTTCCCGATTTTTTTTAGTAATATGATATTATTATTGAGGGTTTTGGGGGGTGGTGAAAGTATAATTTTGTTTGTAGTATTTGTAGTAGTTTGTAGTAGTATTTTTGTTTGTGGTAAGTGGTGGTGAAAATTTGGTTTAAAAGTAATAGGTAGTTAAATATTAGTAGTAGGGGGGTGAAAGTAGTAAAAGAAATTTGTAGTGGGGGTGAAAGAGGAATAGTAGTAGGGATGGTGGTGAAATAGTAAAGTGTAGTAAGTAGGGGTGGGGAAATAAGTAGTATAGGGAGTAGTAAATAGTCTTTGTAGTAGTGGTAGAAAAAAGTAGTAAATGGTAGTAGGGGGTTTTAGGGAGAGTAGTAGTGGGAGGGGAACCGTAGTATTTGTAGTAAGTGTAGTAGTAGGGAGTAGTAGGTTTGTAGTGGTAAATAACAGTAGTAGTGGTAAATATAGTTTGTAGGGGGTAGTATAAGGGAAGTATAGTAGTAGAGTGGTGGTAGTGGGGGTATTGTAGTAGTGTAAATTAGTATTAAGGGGAGTGGTAAAGTAGTAGGGGAGTGTTTTAGTGGTGGTTGGGAGTAGTGGTGGTCAAATTTATGTTTGGGTTTTTGTGTTTTTGTTATTGGTAATATTTTTATTATTGGTGGTGATGCTTTTGGGTTACTGGGGTCCAGGGGAGAGGGAAAAAGAGAGGGGAAAAAGGGGAGAGAAAAGAGGGAGAGAGAGAGAGAGAAAAAGAGAAAAGGGGAGGGGAGGGGAGAGAGAGAGGAGAAGAGAGAGAGGGGTGTTTTATAAGGAAAAAGGGCCCGTTTTAAAAATGCAAGCCCCAATGTTTTCCCTGTTATATTCTCACCTTTTTTTTCCCCAACCCCCATCACTTTTTCCTTTTTTTTTCCCTTCTTTCTTTTTCCTTCCTTCCCTTTTTTATCCTTTTTCCCTTTATCTCTTTTAACTCTTTCTTTTTTATCCTTCCTTCCTTTTTTTCGTTTTCTTTGCCTTCAAAGGGTTTTTTTGCATTCCTCCCTTTTTCCTTCCTTTCTTCCTTCCTTCCTTTCCCTTCTTTTTTACCCCCGGCTTTCATCCCTCCCCTTTCCTTTCCTTCCCCTTTCCCTTTTTCCCTTCCTTCCTTTTCCCTTTTTTTTTTATTTCCCCCTCTTTCCATCCCCTTTTTCCCTTCCTTCCTTCCCTTCCTTTCCCTTTCCCTTTCCCACCTTCCCCTCCATCCATTCATCCCTCCTTTCCTTTCCCTCCTTCCTTCCCTTTCCCTTTCCCTTTCCATCCATCCTTCTATCCTTTCCCACCTTCCCTTTAAACCTTTCCCTTCCCTTTCCCGGGCCCTTCCCTTTCCCCCATCCATCCCACCTTCCTTCCTTCCATTTCCCTCCATCCTTTTCCCCTTTTTACCTTTTCCCTTTCCCTTTCCACTTTTTCTTTTTCCCAAACCCCCCTTTCCCTTTCCCTTTCCCTTTCCCTTTCCCTTCCCCTTCCCTTTCCCTTTCCCGCCTTCCCTTTCCCACCTCCATCCCCCTTCCCTTTCCTTTTCCTTCCTTTCCATCCTTCCTTCCTTCCTTCCTTTCCCCCCCATATCCCTCCCTCTCTCCCTTTCCCCCCCTTCCCCCCCCTCCTTCCCCCCTTTCCCTCCCGCCTTCCTTCCTTTTCCTTTCCCTTCCTTTCCTTCCTTCCCTTTCCCCCTTCCTTTCCTAACCCCTTATTTAAATTTTTTTTTACAATTTTTTTGCTCCTTCACAAAATTTGCATTCTTTCTCAAGTTCCAAGGGCCCCCTTTGGGAAGCTTAAGCTGTCCAAAAAAAAAAAATCAGCCTTTTTCACTTTTATTTTTAAAAGGGAGTGGGGCAATTTAAATTTTCCATGTGTATTTAAAAATTTTTTAAAAAATTGGGATAGTTTCTCTCTTTTCTCTCTCTCTCTCTCCTTTTCCCCCTCTCTTTTTCTCCTTTCTCCTCTCCTCTTCTCTCCTCTCGGTTTTTCGCTCTTTTCCCCCTCTCTCGTTTCTCATAAATTTTTCGTTAAATTTCCCTTTTTTTTTTTCTATGGGAAAGGTTTTTTTATTTTTTCGGTTTTGAAAAAAGAAAAAAAAAACCCCGAATTGGGTTTTTCCCGTCACAAATTCTAAATTTTTCCCAAAAATTCGTTTTAAAAAAAATTTTTATAAAAATATATGGGTTTTAATTTTTTTTTTATATCCCCCGTTTAATTTTTTGGGGCTATTATTTTGCCCCCCCCCTCTCCCCCCTCTCTCTTCTTTTCCTTTTCTCTTCTCTCTCTCCCTTTCCCCTCTCTCTCTCTCTCCTCTTTTTCCTCTCTCTCTCTCCTTTTCTCTCTGTCTCACTCGCTCTTTTCCCTCGTAAATGATTTTCCCCGGGGTTTTTTCTCATTCTTACCGCAAGAGAGTGGGGTAAAGTGGTGTGTGGGTATGTTTTGTGTGGGCTGTGTGTGTGTGTGTGTGTGGGGGTGTGTGTGTGGGGTTTTGGTGTGTGTGTGTGTGTGGGGGTGTGTGTGTGTACAAATGATAAATATTTCTGTCACGCAAATGGAAACATGAATCCGGGCTGAAGAAAAAATCCAAATGTCGTAAATTAAAAATTTAAATTCCTCTCTCTCTCTCTCTCCCTCTCTTCCACTCTCTCTCTCCTCCCTCTTTTCTCTCTCTCTCGTTTCCCCTTTTTTTTTCCCCTCTCTCTCTCTTCTCTCTCTCCCCCTTTTCTCTTTCCTTTTCTCTCTCTCCAAAATCATTCATGTTTCAGTCATGTTCCTCATTTCCAAAGTGGGGGCTATTTTTCTTACTGACTTTCTTTTAAAAATCTTCATTTTCAAATTGTCAAAAGAAACTACATATTTTTTTTTGTTATTCGTTCTTTCCTTCTTTTCTCGGGTTTTCTCTCCCTCCTCTCCTCCCCCTCTCTCTCTTCCTCCTCTCTTCCCCTCTCTCCTCCTTTTCCCCTTCTCTCTTTGTCCTTTTTCTCTCCCCTCTCTCTCTCTGTCTTTGTCTGTCTCTCCCCTGTCTCTGGGTTTTTCCCCTTTTTCTTTTGTCTCTCTCTCTCTCTCCTTTCCCCTCTCTCTCCTTTTGCTTTTCTCTCCTCTCTCATTTTCCTCCCTTTCTTCTCTCTCTCTCCTTTTCCCGTCTCTGTCTCTGTCTATCTCTCTCTCTCTCGGGGCCCCTCCCCTCTCTCTCTCTTCCCCTCTCTCCCCCTCTTTTCTCTCCTTTTCTCTTTGTCTCCCCATCTTTCTCTCCCCTCTCCTCTCTGTCTTTTTTTCTGTCTTCCTTCTCTGCTCTCTCCCCCTTTTCCCCCTCTCTTCCCCGCTCTCTTTTTTCTCCCTCCTCTCTTTTTCTCTTCCTTCCTTTTCTCTCTCCTTTTCTTCTCTCTTCCCCTTTTTTCTCTCCCCTCTCTCTCTTCCCCTTTTTTGTCTGGGGCCCCTCACTCTGTCTCTGTCTCTCTCTCTGTCTGTCTCTGTCTCTGTCTGTATCTGGCCCTTTTTCCTCTCACACACCACACACATCCTCTCTTCCTCCTCTCTCCTTCGTTCCTCCCGTTTTCCCTCTCTTCTCGTCCTTTTCTCTCTCTCCTCTCTCTTCTCTCTCTCTCCCTTCCCCTCTCTTCTCTCTCTCTCTCTCTTTTTCTCCCAAAAATTGGGTTTTGGGTGGCATGATTCAATTTCATTTCCTTTTTTAAAATTTTAATCACCAAAAAATCTGTGGGTTTTTAAAGCTAGGCTCCGTTTTATTTAAAGGGTTTCCCAAAGACCGTTTTTTGCCCTTTTAAACCCTATTATTACGATTTTGACCCTTTTATCCGCTACTATTACCATTTTTGCCCTATTAACAGGGTATTTTACCATTTCGGGCCCTTTTTTTCCCAGGGTATTAAATTTCCATTTTGACCCTTTTACCACTACTATTACCATTTTCGACCCTTTTCCGCTATTAAACCAACTATATGTTTATCTCCTTTGCCCGATTTGTACTCGTTTTGGGTTTTTTTCTTTCATTTTTTTTTTCGGGGGGGGCCCCTTTTTCCTTTATCCTTCCCTTTTGTTCCTTCTTTCTTCCCCTATCCCCATCCCTTTCCCTTTCCCTTTCCTTTCTCTTTTTTCCATTCCTTTTTCCTTCCCATCCCTTTTCCCCCCCTGGTTCCCCCCCTGCTTCCTTTCTTCCTTCCTTCCTTCCTTCCTTCCTTCCCCTTTTCCTTCCTTCCTTCCTTCCTTCTCCTCCTTCCCCCCCCCCGCCCCCCCTTTCCCCCCCCCTTTCCCCCCCCTTCCCTTTCCCTTTTCCTTCCTTCCTTTTCCTTTTTCCCTTTTCCCGTCCTTTCCCCCTTTCCCTCCCTCTCCTCCCCTCCCTCCCTCCGCCCCCCTCCCTCCTTTCCCTTCCCTCCCTCCCTTTCCCTTCCTTGGCCCATTCCCTTTATTTCCCTTTTCCCCCCCCTTTCCCCCCCTCCCTCCCCCCCTCCCCCTTTTCCCTTTCCCCCCTTTCCTTTCCCTTTCCCTCCCCTTCCCCCTTTTTCCAAATCCTTTTTTTTTCCCCCCCTCCCCCCTCCCCCTCCCTTCCCCTTCCCCCTTTTCCCCCTCCCCCCCCCTTCCCTTCCCCCCCTTCCCCCTTCCCCCCCTTCCTTCCCTTCCCTTCGATCTTAAATTCATTACCCGAAATTAAATATATAACTGTTTTCATTTTTTTTTACTGGCAAATTATTTTGTTCGTCTGACTTTTGTGATTGGGAAAAATTTTAGGGCAGTTTTTTTCACCCTTCCTTCTCATATTCTTTCACCTCTGCCCTTTTTCTTTTTATTTCACACACAAAAAACACACACACACACCCCACACCAAAACAAACACACACACACAAAACACCCCACAAAACACACCCCCACACACACACACATAAAAACCCCCCACACACTCCTCTATATTCAAGCAACTATGTGTGTGTGTGTGTGTCCCTTTTTCTCACTTTCTTTCTTTCTTTCTCTCACTCTCTTTTATTTTCTCTCACTTTTTATGCTCTTAATTCTCTTTACACTCTCCCCTCTCTTTGTTATCTGGCCACTTTTCTATTTCTGTCAACCCCTCTCTCTCTCTCTCTCTCTCTCTCTCTCTCTCTCTCTCTCTCTCTCTCTCTCTCTCTCTCTCTCTCTCTCTCTCTCTCTCTCTCTCTCTCTCTCTCTACTTTAAGGAACAGGAAAACCGATGTCCCGCCTCACATTCACGCCTTGACACCTGTTTCCCTCTCTCTCTCTCTCTCTCTCTCTCTCTCTCTCTCTCTCTCTCTCTCTCTCTCTCTCTCTCTCTCTCTCTCTCTCTCTCTCTCCCGTGTGGTAAAAGGCTGACGTCTTTTTTGTGTCCTAACTGTTTTTTATTTCACTGTATTGAAAAGTAAATGAAAAAAATATAGAACCTGAAGACGTGAACTTTTTTTTTTTTTTTTTTTTTTTTCTTCTAATATTTGTTATTTTTGCTTTTTATTTATTTATTTTGTATTTCCTTTTTTTTTTTTTTTTTTTTTTTTTTTTTGTGTGTGTGTGTGTGTGTGTGTGTGTCAGTCAACCACCATCACCACCTTTACCAAAACAACAACAACAACAACAACAGCAACAACAATACAAAATACTGTAGGTTATATCTTAATTGGCTTCACCTGTTAGTAGCATGTTCACCTTTCTCGTTAGGACGCTCTTGAAGACTGGCTCCCTTGCTACCTGGCGGGGCAAGGGAAGGGAAGGGAAGGGAAGGGAAGGGAAGGGAGGAAGGGTGGTAGGGAAGGAAAAGGGGAAGGGGGGTAGGGTAGAGGTAAGGGAAGGGAGGGAAGGGTAGGGTAGGGAAGGGAAGGGAAGGGAAGGGAAGGGAAGGGAAGGGAAGGGAAGGGAGAGATTGATGGATGAAGGGAAGGAAGGAAGGAAGGAAGGATGCTGGAAAAACGAAATAGCAGTTGTTGAGATGAAAGCGCTTGACAGGTGGCGAGAGAGAGAGAGAGAGAGAGAGAGAGAGAGAGAGAGAGAGAGAGAGAGAGAGAGAGAGAGAGAGAGAGAGAGAGTATACCTGATATCCATATATGTCCATCAGATATGCGACATGACTTGTTACATGAAAAGCTGATTGTATATGTATGACTTGTATGTATGTACTTGTATGTATGCCTGACCTGACTGACTGACTGACTGACTGACTGACTGACTGACTGAATCCTTCTCACCTTACTTAACTAGACTAACTGGAAGAAGGTGGATGAAAGGGAAATGAAGGAGGAGGAGGAGGAGGAGGAGGAGGAGGAGGAGGAGGAGGAGGAGGAGGAGGAGGAGGGAGGAAGAGGAAGAGGAGGAAGAGGAAGAGGAAGAGGAAGAGGAGGAGGAGGAGGAGGAGGAGGAAGAGGAGGGTGGAAAAAATATGAAAGGAGGAGAGATAAAAAGTTAAATATCTCGAGTTGGGAAAGTTGGTATAATATTTTTTTTTTCCCTTTTTTATTTCTTGCCTCCCTGACTGACTGCCTGCCTGACTGACTGACTTACTGACTTACCTGTGAGCCTAACGAGCAAACTAGAGTTGAAATGGTTGTCAGTTGAGGCAGTTAAGTTTCTCATTAGTAAATTGTGCAGACGGTGTGAAGGCTGGAGATGCATGGTCAAGGAGGAGGAGGAGGAGGAGGAGGAGAGGAGATGAGGAGGAAGAAGGAGGAGAGAAGAAGAAGAGAGAAAGAATAATGATTTTCGGTGGAATTATGATGGACAGAGTGACTTTCCTTCCTTCCTTCCTTCCTTTCTTTCTTTCTTTCTTTCTTTCTTTCTTTCTTTCTTTCTTTCTTTCTTTCTTTCTTCTTTCCTTCTTTCTTTCTTTCTTTCTTTCTTTCTTCCTTCCTTCCTCCTCCTTCCCCTTCTTCCTTCCT
>JACEEZ010000300.1:0-10000 GCA_016584305.1 Chionoecetes opilio
CCCCCCACCCCCCCGGGACCCCCCCCCGGGAAATTTGCTCCCCTTTTTAAACATTTCTTCATTTTCCTCTGCCACCCAGAAACAACATACCAAGTCCTTAAGTAAAAATTGGTATTTTTTTTTTTTGATAATATAGGATTATTTTTTTTTTTAAAAAAAATTTTTTTAGATTTTCTTTTTTTTTGCAGTAGGGTTATTCATTTTTTAAAACTATTTTAGCCGATGATGCCAAAAGTGTTTTTGGGCGAACGTTGCACGCGCATAAACAACCCAAAAAGGGGGGGGTTCTTTTTTTTAAAAATGAATTTATATATATATATATATATATTTATTTTTTTAAATTTTTTAATGTATATGTTATATTAAAATACTGGTTTTTATAAATTGTATATGGATATATATTATTATATATATAAATGATATATATTATATATATGAATTTATATATATATATATTTTTTTATATTTTAAAAAGTTTTCTATATATTTATATATATATATATATATTATTATTATATTTGTAATATAATATATATGTTGTATATAAAATTATAATGTATTATTTATGATATTTATTGTTTTTAATTAATGTCATGATATTAGTATATGTATATTATGTATATGTTTGTTCCATATTTTAATGTATAATTTTAATGTATATTAGGTTTGTATAATTTGTAAGTTTAAAAATTTTATATGTATTATATATATATGTAATTTGTATATTTAAATAAAATGTATATTATTATTGTTATGTATAATTATTGTATTGATAATAAAGTAATGTTTTTTGTTATTTTAACATATATATGAAAATGTATAATATGATATGTATATGATATATAGTATATATTATTTATTTTATTTTTTTTTTATTTTTTTGGTGAAAAACGAATCACAAAGTTCCCGGGAAACCCAAATTTATGAAATATTCGGGGGGAGGATGCCTCTACTGGTGCCCCCCCTCCAGTTTATATTGTTTTGGGTATGTCTGCAGGTGAACTGGGATCTGATGGAAAACTCTCAATAGTCTATCTTAGAAAAGAACTTTGCCTTTAAATTCGATGGAAATCCTGAAAGTGTGGTATAGGGTACCTATCCGGCCGGTAACCTTGTTCAGTGCCCCATAATCCCCCCACCCCCGCCATCTTTCAGAAGCTTTAGGACCATATGGAGAGGGCGCCCAACGCTCTCGATGGTTGTATCTTCCATCCTTTGCAAGAATCGAACTCGCCTTGCCGCTAGGGGTCGGGCGTGAGCAAGCGCCGTGGTCGAGCGTACCTGGTGGGCCCTTCGTTCGATATGATGGAACCGTCATGGACATAGTGATCGCGTTGGGGAGGCTTTGTGGGTAGGAAATTCTTGAAGGTCACAAAATTCGGGATTATTTTGAATGAGTGTGATACTGGGCTCTCACACCTGGCAAAAGGACTACCAATGGTGGCGTGTGAGGGCCCGCTGTCGTAACAGCGGTTGCCAAGGCAAAAAGCACTCATATAAATAAAAAAGTCGTATCCAGTATGGGCTGAGTAAATTTGCAACTACAAAAACATGGGAAATACTGGCAAAACCCAAAACCTCGTGATCCTCTCTATGCCATGTCGCAATTTTGGTTTCCTTGGCCGCCAGAAGGCGAACGCAGGGGGCTATACTTGCGGTCTCCTAGGTAGGAGGGGGGGTTTGGGGGGTTCCCGGGAAAAAGGGGGAAAAGGAAAGGGGAAAAAGGGGGGAAAAATTTAAAAAAAAGGGAAATTTCAAAAAAATTTTGGGGGGAAAAAGGGTAACGGGGGGGGGCCCCAAACAAAAAGGGGCCTTTTAAAGGGGGGGAAAAGGGGGGAAGGGGGAAAGGGGGGGATATCCGGGGGAAAGGGGGGGCCCCCCGGGAAGGGGTAAAAGGCGGGGAGGATTTTTTAAGGTTTAAGGGATGGGGGGGAGGGGGGGTGGGGAAAAAGGAAAAAATTGAGGTTTAAAAGGGAAGAGAGTGGGGTTTAAAAGGAAGTAAAAAATTTGGGGTAAAGGAGCAAAAAAAATAATTGGCAAAAGGGTAAAGGGGGGGTTTTTGAATTTTAAAAATGGGAAAAGGCAAAGAATTAAAAAAGGGGGAAAAATTTTTTTTTGGGGGGGGGGGGGGGGGGGAAAAAGGGGTTTTTTTAAAAAAAAAAGGGGGGGGAGGTTTTAACAAAAAGGGGGGAAGGGGGGGGAAAAAAAAGGGTTTAAAAAGGGGGGGAAAAAAGGGGAAATTTTTAAAAAGGGGGGGGAAAAAGGGGGGAAAGGAAGGGAAAAAAATCGGGGGGGGGGAAAAAATGAGGGGATTTTAAAAGGGGGGTTTTTAAACAAAAGGGGGCCTTAAAAGGGGGGAAAAGGGGGGGGGGTTTTTTGGGGAAGGGGAGGGGAAAAGGGAAATTGAATTGGGGGAAAAGGGGAAAAAAGGGGGGGGAAAAAAAAGGGGGAAAAAAGGGGGGGTTTTGGGGGGGCGAGGGCCCGGGAAAAAAGGGAAAAAAACTTGGGGAAGGGGAAATTTAAATAAAGGGGGGAATAAAAAAGGGGGGGGACGGGGAAAAAAAAAAAGGGAAGGGAAAAAAACAAAATTTGGGAAAAAAAAAAGGTTAAAAAGGGGTTTTTTTAAGGGGGTTTAAAAAAAAGGGAAAAGGGAAAGGGGAATTGGAGAGGGGGGGAAAAAAGGGGGGAAGGGGTTGGGGGAAAAGGGGGAGAAGGGCGGAGGGGGGGGGGTAGGAAAGGGGTTAAAAAGGGGGGGAGGGAAAGGGGAAATTTTGGGAAAAAAAGGGGAACGGGGGGGGGGGGGGAGAAAACCCTGGGGGGAGGGAAGCCCGGGGGAAAGGGTTTGGGTTTATTTTAAATTGGGAAATGAAAAAAGGGGGGGTTTTAAAAAATGTTTTTTAAAAAAAAGGGGGGAAAAAAAAAACCCCAAGGAAAGGGGGGGGAGAGTTTAAAAGGGGAGGGGAAAGGGGGAAAAAAATTTTGGGGGAAGGTTTGGGGTTTAGTGGGGGGTTTAAAAAAAGGTTTTAAGTGTAAGGGGGAAAGGGGGGTTTTTTTTTCCCCAATTAAGGGGTAAAGGGAAAAAATTTTGGGGTTTAAGGTTTTTTAAAAATTGAAGAAATTTTTGGGGTAATTTTTAAATTTTAAACCCCCCAAAAAAAAATTTTTTTAAAATTTTTTTTTTTTTATTTTAAAAAAATTTAAACCCCGGGGAAAAATAAAAAAAAAAAAAAAGGGGTAAAGAAAAAGGGGCCAAAGTAATTTTTTTTAAATTGGGTAATTTTAAAATTTAAAAGGGAAAAAACCGTTAATTTTTAAAAGGGGGGTTTTAAAATTTAAATATTTTAAAAATTAAATTTTTAAATTTTAAAAAATTGGTTTTTTTTAAAAAAAATTTTTTTTAATTTTGTTACAGAAAAATAATAAAACAAAAAAAAATTTAAAATTAAAAAATTTTTTAAATAATAAAAATTTTAAAAAAAAATTTAAAGTAAGAAAATTAAATTAAAAAAAAGAAAAAAAATTTTAAATTTATTTTTTTAAAAAAAATTTAAAAAAAAAATTTAAATTAAAATTTAATTTTTTTTAACATCCAAACCAAAAAAATTTTAAAAAATTTTAAAACTTTTAAAATTTATCCTTTTAAAAATTTAAAAAAAAAAATTTTTAAAAATTTATTAAAAAAATTTAACAAAATTTTTTTTAAAAATTTTTTTAAATTTAATTTATAAATATTAAAATTTTTAATTAAAATTTTTTAAAATTAAAATAATAAAATTTTTAATTTTTTTATATATAAAAAAAAAAAAAAAAATTTTTTAAAATAAATTTTTTAAAAATTTTTAAAAAAAAAATTTAAATTTTATAAATAAATAAAAAAAAAAAAAAAAAAAAAATTTTTTAAAATTAAAAAAATAATATAAAAAATTTTTAAAAAATTTTAAAAAAATAATAAAAAAAAAAAAAAAATTTTTAAAATTTTTAAAAAAAAATAAAAAAAAAAAAAAAAAAATTTAAAAAATTTTTAATTTATTTTAAAAGGGAAATAAAAAAAAAAAAAATAAAAAACAAAAAAAAAAATTTGGAAAAAAATTTTTTAAAAAAAAAAAAAAAAAAAAAAAATAAAAAAAAAAAAAAAATTTTTTTAAAATTTTTAAAAAAAAAAAAAAAAATTTTTAAAAAAAAAAATTTTTAAATAATAAAATTAAAAATAAAAAAAAAAATAAAATTTTTAAAATTTTAAAAATTTTTAAAAATTTTTTAAAAAAAAAAAATTTAAAAAAATTAAAAATAAAAAAAAAAAAAATTTTTTTTTTTAAAAAAAAATTTTAAATTTTTTTTAAAAATTTTTTAAAAAAAATAAAATTAAAAAAAAAATATTTATAAAAAAAATTTTTAAAATATAAAAAAAGTTTTTAAAAATAAAATATATATAAAAATTTATAAGAAATATAATAAAATAAAAAAATTAAAATTTTTAAATTTAAAATTTAAGAATAAAATATATTTTAAAAAATTTTAAATAAAAAATTTAAATATTTTTATATTTTTTAATAAAAATTATATATTATCAAAAATTTATTTTTAAAAATTATAAATTATATAATTTTTTATATTTATATTTTTAAAATTTATATTTTTTATTATAAAAAATTAAAATTATATAAATTAAATTTTTAAAATATATAATTTTATATTATATTTTATTTTTTTTAAAACATAAAAAAAAAAAAAAAATTTTTTTTATTTAATAAATTTTTAAATTTTATTTTTTTAATAAAAAATTTTTTAAATAAAATGTTTTAAATTCAAAATTAAAAAAATTTACAAAATTTATTTTTAATTTTAAATTTTAATTTTTATTTTTTTTTTTTTTTAAATTTATTTTTTTTAAATTTTAATTAAAAAAACCCTTTTTTAATTTTGTTTAAATTTTTTCCAAAAATTTTATTTATATTTATAAAATTTTTTAAATATTATTATTATTTTATTATTTTTTTAAAATTTTATTAAAATTAAATTTTATTTTAAAATTTATAATTTTAAAAATTTTAATTAAAAAAATAAATTAATAAAAATTTTTAATTATATTATTAATTTTTTTTTAATATTTTTTTTTAAATATTTTTTAACTAATTTTTAAAATTTTTTAAAATTTTTTAAAAAAAAATTTTTTTTAAAAATTTTTAATTTTTTTTTTTAAAATTATTTTTAAATTTTTAAAACCCCTTTTTAAAATTTTTTAAATATTTAAAAAAAAATAAAAATATTTAAAAAATTTTTAATAAAAAATTTTTAAAAAAAAAAAAAATAAAAAAATTTTTTAAGATTAAAAATTTTTTAAAAAAAAAAAATTTTTTTAAAAAAAAAAAAAATAAATAAAATTTTTTAAAATTTTAATATAAAAAATTTTTTTTAAAAATTTTAAAATTTAAAAAATATAAATTTTTTTTTTTAAAAAATAATATAAAAAAAATAAAAAAAAAAATAAAAAAATTTTAAAAAAAAAAATTTTATTAAAAAAAAAAAAAATTTTAAGAAAAAATTTTTTTAAAAAAAAATTTTAAAAAAAATTTTATAAAATAAAAAAAAAAAAAAAAAAAAAAATTTAATAATTAAAAATTTTAAATAAAAAATTTTTTTATAAAAATTTAAAAAAAAAAAAATTATAATAAAAATTTAATAATAAAATATATTAAATAAAAATAATAAAAAAATTTAAAAATTTAAAAAAAAATAAAATAAAAAAATTTTAAATAAAATATAATAAAATAAAATTTTTAAAAAATTAAAAAAAATATTAAAAAATAATATAAAATAAAATTTTATTAATTAAAATTAAAAAAAAAATTTAGAATGCTTGGGTTTTGGGTTTTTAAAAAAAAAATTTTTAAAAATTAAAAATTTAAATATAATATATAATTAATTAAAATATATTTTTTAATTTGTTAAAAATGGGGTTATAATTTTTTTAAAAATTTTAAAATAATTAAAAAAAACTATATAAGTTAAAAAAATTAATAAAATTTCTAAAATATAATATAAAATATAAATTTTTTTTAAAATTTTTTAAAATAAAAATTTTTAATATATTTTAATAAAAAATTTAATATAATATTTTAATATATATTAAATTTATTTTTTAAATTAAATAAATTATAAAATTTAAAAATAAATAATATATTTAAATTTTATATTAATATATAAAAAAAATTTTTAAATAAATATAAAATAAATTTTATTTTTAAAATAAAATTATAAAATAAATATTATTTTTTCTATTATTTTTAAAAAAATTTTAATTAAAAATTTTATTTATATAAAATTTTCTATTATTAAAAATTTAATTTTATATAATTATATTATATTAAAATTAAAATTTTAAAAATTATATTAATTTTTATTTTTTTTAAAAAAATAATTATTAATTTTAAAAAATTTATATAATTTAATTATAATTTTTATTAAATTATTTTAAAAATATATTTATTAAATATAAATTTTATATATATTATTTATTTATTTATATATATTTTAAAATTTATTAATTTTTTTAATTTTTATTATTTTAAAATTTTAAAATTTTATTTGGTTTTTTTTTTATTTTTATATTTTTAAAAAATTTTTTTTCCCTATTTTTTTATTAATCTTCTCTTTTTTTTTTTTATTTTTTTTCCCTTTTTAAATTTTCCTTTTTTTTAAAATATAATTTTTAAATTTTTTTTAAAAAAAATTTTTAAAAATTTTTTTAAAAAAATTTTTTTTTTATTTTTAATTTTTTTTTTTTTTTTTTATAAATTTTTTTTAATATTTTTTCCCCTTTTTTTTTTAATTACTTAAATTTAATTCTAAATAAAAATTTTTTTTAATTAAATTTTTTTAAAAATTTAAATAATAAATTTTTTTATTTTTTTTTTTATATTTTTTTTTCCCCCATTTATTTTTTATCTTTTTTTTTTTTTTATTTTTATTTTTTTTAAATTTTTTTATTTATTATTTTTTTTTCAATTTTTCTTTTCTTACAAATTTTTTATTTTTCATATTTAAAAATAAAAAATTTTAAAAATTAAAATTTTAATTTTTTTATTTTTAAACCCCCCCCTTATTTTTAAATAATTTTTTATTTTTCCCCCCCTTACCCCCCTAAAATATAATTTTATTTACCTTTTTTCTAAAAATTTTTTAAAATTTTTTTTTTTTTTAAAAAATTTTTTTTTTTTCTTTATTTTTTTTTAATAAAAATTTTTTTTTTTCCCCTTTTTTTTTTATTTTATTTTTTTTTAAAAATTTTTTTTTTTTTTATTTTTTTTTCTTTTTTTTCCTTTTTATTATTTTATATTTTTATTTTTTTATTTTTTGCCCCTTTTTTTTTTTTTTTTTTTTTTTTTTTTTTTTTTTTCTCTCTTTTTGCCCCTTTTTTTTTCCCTCTTCTTTGGCCCTATTCCCTGGCCCTTTTTCTCTTTTTTTTTTGTAATTTCTTTTTTGAAAAAAAAAAATTTTTTCTTTTTTTTAAATTTCCCCATGCCCCTTCTTCCTCCTTCTTCCGTTTTTTTTCCCCCCCCCCCCCTTTTAAACCCCCCCAAACAAAAAAAAACTCATTTTTTTTCCTTTTTAATTTCCCGGATTTCCCTCCTTTTTTTTCCTTCTTCCCCCCGGGGGCCCTTTTTCTTTCCCCCAAACCGGGGCGCCCCAATTTTCCCAAAAAGGGCCCCAAAATTTTTTTTTTTTAAACTACTAACGCTTTTTACTCTGTAAAACTATTATCACCGTTAGGTTCCTCCCATCAATCAATTTTTGTAACCCTCCTATCATCGCTCCGGTCCCTCCGGAACCACTAAACGGAGCGTTCTGGCTTTTCAATTCAGCTAAGTGGGGGTGTGGGGCCCCAAGCTTCGAAGCAGGCGGGTTCAAGAACACCACCCCAAGGGGGCACCCCTCTTCACGGCCCCGTCACAGGAGTCAGGGGGACCGTCGGGTTAAAAACGAGGATGGACCAGGGCAGCGTAGATTCCTGCGACCGCACTACACTCCACCGCATCACGGGCTACGGGCCTAATACGCCCTGGCCAGCCGCCCCGTACCTGTAGGGGGCAGGGGGCTACGGTCCCACGCCGGGGCAGCCGCCCGTCTACCTGTAGGGTTACAGGGACTACGGGCCTCACCTCGCCCTGGCCCGCCCCCTGTCTACCTGCTGGTTACGAGGTTAGCAAACCCCCCGACTCGGCCTCCTGTTTGGGCTGCTTACACTCCCCCCGTTTTCGTTGTCTTCCTTGTGGGAACGTATTTTTTGTTTGTGACCAGCACCTGTTATTTTTGACATTGTTTGGGAAGACTATTTAAAAGTTTAAGTAAAGGGCAAAATTACGGTGGTTTTCTTAATTTGACCTGTGACGCGTGAGTCAATAATTTTGGGGACCCGGAAAGACCGTGAAACCCCCCGTTGAAAAGTGAACTTGAAGTGAGTGCTGGCCCACTGAGTGGTTGCAACACCGTCCTTCCCCACAGTGTACAGGGTGGCTGCGCACGTCCAGGCTACCTGGCTGCACCTCGGCCCAAAGACCAAAAAAAATTTAACGTGTTTTCTTGCCTTCCTACCGAAATAGCCACACTCGTACAAAGCCAAATTCCTCGCCCCCGGGTCCCCAAAAGATTTCCCGGGCCCAAAGAGTGCTCTGTTTTAATGTACCGAAGACCAACCCCATCACTACAGGGGCGCAAACCCTCACTTTGGGGACATAGACCGTCTATTCTGTGGAAACAGATGCAAATAATCAATACGTGAACACTTTTATTCCAGCAGCAGTGCTTCGGGGTCCAGTTTTTTAGAAGTTTCCTTGGGAGGTAAAAGTTTCTCTTCCTCTTTTTATGATGCCATCTTTTATTACATTGTTCTGCAGCCCATCGAAGATTCACAATTGTCAACCTCCATTCTACCCACCTGCACCTAAACCGCATTATCCAAGTTTAAAAATTTCTCCCCGATAGAAATTTTTCAAAAAGGACCTACAGCCAACAAAGGGGGGGGTCGCCATGCCCGCCCCCAGAGGCTCCCCCCAATATATGGGTGTTAATGTTGGAACACTACGGATGTCAAAATTCTGTGCTGCGGTTCCTAGGCTGAAACTTCAGGCCCCGCTTCGCCCAAAACTGCAACGACTGGCGCCCTTTGGGGGCGCATGAATATAAAAGTGCCTCGCCCGTTTTTTCCACATAGAGGGGCTTAAAGCTCAAAGGGTTTAAAAGGTGCGTCCCCTCCATGTTTTCTACCTTTTCCAAAACGAATTGTGTGGTACCATTCCACCTTTTTGCCCGGGCCGACATGCCGCCCCCATGCCATGGGCCGGAAACGGTTCGGGGGGGGCAGTGAAAGCGAGCTCCCCCGCAGTTTTTTTAACTTGTGTCTTTCTACGTGTAAGAGACCAATGCCTGGCAAAAGGGTTTTTTAGTGGACACAGGAGCATCCGCAGCCTTTTCCCTCCTACCCAGGATGACCCCAAGTATATGCCCCTGCGTTGCCTTTTTGGCGGGCCCAAAGAACACAATTGCGACTTTTGCAAAAGGGATCACGATGGATTTTGGGTTTTCCCAGTAAGTTCCCTTGGGTTTTTGTATTGCAGAAATTTTCTCGCCCCATATGGGATACGACTTTTTCTTATTAGAGGCTTGTTGACCTTGGCAACCGCTGCTTAGACGAGTCCTCACACGCCACCATTGGGATCCCCTTGCCAGGGGGTGAGGCCCACGTTCACCCATTCATAATAATACCCACATTGTAGACCTTCAAAATTTTCCCACTCTCACGAGCCTCTCCCAAAGACGATAGCTATGTCCATGCGTGTTCCTCATTCGAGACGACAGGCCCCCCATGACGCTGACCACGGCGCTTGCTCACGACCGATCCTAGGGCGAAAGGGAGAGTTTGATTCTCTGCTAAAGGATGGCGATACAACCTCGAAGAGCTGTTTGGGGTCACCCCTCCATATGGTCCCAAACTTCTGGTAAA
>JACEEZ010000300.1:19755-42394 GCA_016584305.1 Chionoecetes opilio
AACCCCATAGTTTTTTCTTCAAAAGTTGGGCCAAATAAACATTTTTAAGATATTAACAAATTCTCAATTTTGTATGGGTGAAATGGGTTAAATGGGTTAAATGGCAATGTTTGAATTATAATCTGACTGTAAAACATCGTTTTTCACAAAGTATACTTCCTAACGAATCCAACGATACCTAATTTGCCTTGTTCTAAAGTGTGGAGGGGTCAAGCAAAATTTTTGGCTCTTGGCCGCTCCACTAATACTTCTACTGAGAGAGAGAGAGAGAGAGAGAGAGAGAGAGGAGAGAGAGAGAGAGAAGATTTTCATCCTATCTAGACACTTTGCAAGTACCAACTACAAGGCTATTGACTATACAAAGCGCCGCCACGTCAGCACGAACTAGGCGGACTCGAACCGCTGATCGAATGCACAGGGACGCTGCACATTGCAAGCTCACGTCTCTACCAACCTTGCCACCCTGACGGGCAGAGAGAGAGAGAGAGAGGCTTAAATCACCTATGGGTCGTTTTGTTAGTCAGGGAAATTAGTCCATGTCTGTGTCTAGTATGGGAGATGTCCTGGGTGAATATTGATAGCATTGATGTTATGGGTAGAAATTCTTTACATCAAATGTTGTTTCTTGGCATGAATGCACGAATGTGCAATACAATTTCTAAGACTTTCACTTGCATTCTGTTCCTTATTTTATTTTGTATCAAGTTCATTTGAGAAAATAATCTCCTTGTTAATCTGCCTTCAGTAGGAGGGAAGGGTGAAGGGAGGGGGAAGAGAGGGGGCAGTCAGGGAACTCATGTCCTGAGAGAGGTTACTGTCAATCAGCACCCATACGCTAATCCTTACACACTGCCCTCCCACTCTCGCTATTCTTTGAAAAGTTTTGACGTGTGAGAAACTACTTATATATGCCAAAAAGTAATACAAAGGTTGATAAAAGCCTGCGTCCTTTAAGAAAATAACATGAAAAACAGCCAACATAACCGCCAAGCAAAGTAGAAACCAGCCAAAAAATCCGCCCAACCGCCAAAGCGAAAAATTCCCCGCCGGAAGCCATGACATATCTCCCGATTTGGCGTTAAACCCGCCCACCTGGCAACTCTGAAGTCTGTTACTGAGGTGTCTACTTGTGATGGAATGTGTGGGAGATTGGAGTGTCTCTCTCTCTCTCTCTCTCTCTCTCTCTCTCTCTCTCTCTCTCTCTCTCTCTCTCTCTCTCTCTCTCTCTCTCTCTCTCTCTCTCTCTCTCTCTCTCTCTCTCTCTCTCTCCATCCTTCTTCTCTCATCTCCCCTTCCTTTTCTTCTTCTTCACTTTCCTCCTTTAAACATGACTCTTACGTCCTTCAACTCCATTTTAATCTCTCTATTCCTTCCTATTTCTTTTTTTTTTCTCTCTCTATTTCTGTCACTGAACGAGGTATATGGTCAGGAGAGAGAGAGAGAGAGAGAGAGAGAGAGAGAGAGAGAGAGAGAGAGAGAGAGAGAGAGAGAGAGAGAGAGAGAGAGAGAGAGAGAGAGAGAGAGAGAGAGAGAGAGAGAGAGAGAGCCTTAACTAAAACCCTAGTCGCCTAATGACCTTGGGGCAAGCCCTGGCACCTGTGGTGACCTGACTGCCTTTCCTCATTTCATCAGACATTAATTAAGGAATTCCTGTGTTCCGACAGTCAGACACCGCTGTAACTTGGTTGGTAACGATTTATCAAGAATACCCTCACTTGCTTATGAAGCAATCGTTCGCTACCGTAGATAACACTAAAGTCGCCAGGACAACGTTTCTTTTTTATTTACAGACGTGTGGTGGCGTTAATACTTACATTTCTACATTCATCATTTCAGGAAAGTTAGAAGGGGCTATCTGGAGAGTCTGTGTCATTTTGAGTCTTCATCTGTATCATATTATGGCTATAAATGAACAAATTACCAAACTAAAACCGAGTGGCGACGTTGAGTGGCTACACGAAGGTCGCCATCTAGTGTTGATGTTTAGAGTGTCCTCCGGCCGTCGTCGTCGCCCGAAAAAAAAAACGAGTAGTGAAATTTGAAAGCGTATATACTTGCAGATACCAAAGCATAACACAACGCTGAAACGTCATGATATAAACTACTGTGTATCATCTTCAGTGGCACATACACATCAATAGTGATGCTATAATTCGTAATATTTGGCGCCTGGCGACATTATTGCAGCTGGCGACTATACTGTTATCTACGGTAGGGTTATCGCTATAACTATCCAAGGTAAAGAAAATTCTCCTGTGGAAACACTGAGGCAAAGTATCCGTAGGCAAAGTGTCCGTAGGCAAAGTGTCCGTAGGCAAATTGTCCGTAGGCAAATTGTCCGTAGGCAAAGTGTCCGTAGGCAAAGTGTCCGTAGGCAAATTGTCCGTAGGCAAATTGTCCGTAGGTAAAGTGTCCGTAGGTAAAGTGTCCGTAGGCAAATTGTCCGGTAGGCAAAATGTCCGGTAGGCAAACTGTCCGTAGGCAAACTGTCTGTAGGCAAATTGTCCGTAGGCAAACTGTCCGTAGGCAAACGGTCCGGGTACCAAAAATAGTATGTTGTCGACCCATAAAATTACGAAAAGTAACTGAATATACCAAATCAATTAGTGGACAAGGATACTAGGCAGGTCATAGCTATAAAATATTACTTATATTCAATAAAATTATCTAATGGTACCCAAATTACAATGGAAATTACGTTCTGGGTTTCCGATGGGTGGCTGATGTGGCATGACAACTCACCCCGCCACCCTGAGCTACGGGCTGCCGGGCGGGGCAGCTCCATGTAGTACTGACGTCTCACATTAATTACACGTCGGGGCGTTGGAGATACAAGGGCTTGCCTCCCCAGGCCGTTAAAACCCTCCCTGTCCTCCCCCGAGGTCCCTGGCTTGTTACAGGTCCCTCGGGGGCACCTAGACGGCCCGCCCTGTCATGCACTGTGCCATCATTAATACCTCACCACCGGCCTCGTAGACCTGGGATGCCCAGGGGTCCCTAATGCCCTGCTGGGTATGTCTGGCAATGCCCCGGGGTACCTGAAAGGCCCTGGGCGAGAAGCCACAGGCTGGGGTGTGATACAAGGTCTTGGTGGCACCGCAGGCCACGCTGATCAAGTGCACAGGGCATGAAGGGCATATCTCCATGTACCAAATGTTTGGCATTTTATAATGCTTCAACGGCATTTTATAATGCTTTCAGCGGCATTATTTAATGCTTTCAACGGTATTTTGCTATACCCCATAACAAGTGGTCGTCTCGGGAGCATGGTAGCCCTGGATATGGAGGACATGGGTATCGGGGCACGGGCATGCCCATACCCTCCCAGGAGACGCGGTTGGCGGGGTTTGTCATAGGGGAGGACTGGGGGGATCTTAGAGGCAGGGAAAGGCAGCGACCAGGGAAGTACAGACCCCCTGTCGCTGAATATGACCCCGAAGCAATGACCAGATCCCCCTATTCCCCAATCGAGGTCATTACCCCAGGACCCCCGCTAACTACCTCCCGGTGACCCCTACGCCCACCAGCCCCCATGTGACCCCTGGGGCTGAGGGGATGGTTTCCACGCCCACTACTGCTAATACTACGACCACGCCCATCCGTAAGTACTGAACGGGTATTGGATGGGTATTAAACAGGGTATTAAATTGGGTATTGCTGTATGAGAGAAAGGGTATTGAGAGAGAGAAAGAGAGTTATTCCCCCATTTCCAGATGGTGAGAGACAGAGACAGAGACAGAGACAGCAGAGACAGAGACAGCAGAGACAGAGACAGAGACAGAGACAGAGAGGGTTATCACATCCACATAATATCAATACCAAATAAAAAGAAAATAATGCATAGGTCGCAACCAGAAACAAAAACTTTAAAAAAATTCCTAAATAAACCCACAATAAAAAATATCTAAATTTCGAGCAAAAAAAAACCCAGAAAAATTCAAACTAAATAAACCTAGATTTTTTTTGTGGAAAAGCACCCATTAAAAAAAAGGTTTGAAAAATTACATATTAAAAAAGTCCATATTCACGTTTGCCTTTAACCATAAATACATTTCAAAAAAAAAGTTTGATAAAGCACACATAGTATATACAGAAAAATTATGTAAGTATGCCCTACATAACCACCTCCATGCCACGTTTTCTGTGACCCCCCCTGCACCTTACTGGTAGCAATGACTATAGTATAATTATACACATGATAGGAAAGCTATAATATATATGTAACACCCAAAATAGGTCTGATTTTTTTTGTATGACCAACTATATAATTTGTATAATTTGTATTATTACTATATAATTATAGTAATTATAATAATTGTATTATTACTATATAATTAGTATAATTTGTCGGACCAAAGGTTTCACCGACAGCATCAGCTGGGTGACTACCCGATCAAGTTCAAGACCAAGCGACGTGTTTACACTTTTTGAAGCCACGAGGCCACTGCTGATGTGAGGCTGTACCAAAGCTTACATCAATGGTTTTATGCAAAGACCCTACACGCAAGATAGGAAAGCAGGTGTCTCGGAGTGTGCTGTCCATTGGGTGAAATGTTTGGACATCCACTATGTGGCAGTACCGGCGCTCATTGTTTTATTGTACATATATTAGTTGTCAGTTTTACGAAACGTACAGGTTCGTGGTGTAGTGGGTAGCACTCCTAGCTGCGGCTACGCGGGCCCGGGTTCAATTCCCACCTACTAGTAGTATATGACTGTATTTCAGGATATAATGTTTTCATGTCTGATTGTGTATGTGCTGTGTGTGTGTGTATGCTAAAAATGCATAGAATATTAATCTTGATTGATGCCAGGGGAGGTAATAATTGGATTTAAATACGTCTAAATCAACAGTTACATTGGACGACAACAGATGGCGCTCGTGTTAGACATCACAAATTATGCTTAGGCTAGGGCCTCAGCTTTCCTATCTTGCGTGTAGGGTCTTTGGTTTTATGGCTCTGTTAGGTTATGGATACACCCTGTAGATACCTGTTTGGATTCGTGAATACCTAGAGCGCCAGAAATTGTAAGTAGACCTGTTGTGTACCTTAATTGTGACTGATATATAAATTTATGGTACGACCCTTCGCGGTCTAGTTAGCATAAAGGACGAGTGTTTTACGTCATCTGTGTCACATGATGATGAGATTTTTATTATGGGGACTGAGTTGATTCAGGTATATTTTGTATTTGTGATTAAGAATGGTTGATTTCGTTAAACGTGGTTCTTACATTGTGAATTTTGTTTTTCTCTGCAGTTTGAACCGTTTCTTCAATAAACCAATACCAAAAAAACGCGTGTCAATATCTGGCGACGTAACACCACAAGTACACCAAAGCACCCCACCTACACTACGTGTGTAACAATATATTTAACCCTAACTGAAACCTCAGAATTTACCCATATTGCTGGATAACGAATGTAGGTGGCGTTGGCGACGATCAAAGAGCGTCTTCTGCATGTAAACAAAGTGTACAATTTAAAGAAATAGTTTCGTCAAGGGCTCAGTGTTCCCCAAGGGATCCTCGCAGCCCTAAAACAAGAACAAGAAGTTTCGTCATGAGCCCTCCCAAACCCCTCACGTGCTGTTATGTCCCTCTCTAACCCCTCATTTGCGGTTATGTCCCTCTCTAACCCCTCACGTGCTGTGATGTCCCTCTCTAACCCCTCACGTGCTGTGATGTCCCTCTCTAACCCCTCACGTGCTGTGATGTCCCACTCTAACCCCTCATGTGCTGTGATGTCCCTCTCTAACCCCTCACGTGCTGTGATGTCCCACTCTAACCCCTCATGTGCTGTGATGTCCCTCTCTAACCCCTCATGTGCTGTGATGTCCCACTCTAACCCCTCATGTGATGTGATGTCCCTCTCTAACCCCTTCACTGCTGTGATGTCCCCTTTTTTTTTTTTTTTTTTTTTTTGTTTTTACATCAACAAGGAACTGGCCAGGGCCAACAAAAATGGGTACACAAGACCGCCTTAGTTTGCCAGTCCCTATAACGGAAGACGAGTATAGAATAAAATACAAACAGAGTGGTAAGCAAATTTGTTCGGTAGGTTCTTGTTACCCTTCTTTTGAAAAGATTTAAGTCATAGGAAAGTGGGATCAAATAGAAAGAAACAGGAAGAGAGTTTCCAGCGTTTACCAGTGAACGGGATGAAAGATAAAGATCTGATTACTCTTGCTTAGGAGAATGGCAGAATATGGATGAGGAATGAGTAGAAAGTCATTGTGCAGTCGAGGGCCGCGGGAGTGGGGATGCATGCAGTTTAGCAGTTCGAGAGCAGTGACATGAAATAAACTTGTATAAGAGAGCACAGAAAGCAACATTGCGGCGGTGATTTAAATATTGAAGAGGATATGAGTTGATGTAGACGAAAGCTTTTTGACTCACCCTGTTTATGAGAGCTGTATGAGTGGAATCTTCCACAACTATGAACCTACTCCATACATGGGTCGGATAGGCCCTGTAGAGAGCAGCAATTGGTAGGAGAAAAAAAGTACGCAGTAGACGCCACAGCACCCGAACTTCTTAAAGCTGTTTTAGCAGATATGAGATGTGAGATTTCCGTTCAGATTTTTAGTAAAGGAAATAGGCCTAGATGTTCATTGTAGAGAAGGAGAACAGTTAGTGTCATTGAAGAGAGGGGATAGTTTTCTGTAAAGGTTTTGTCGATTAGATATGTGAAGAAATGGGTTTTTTGAGTCGGGGGGGCTACGTGCATTGAACACATGGTTTGCTTTTTGCCCCATTCAGAAATTATATGAAGGTCAGAAGATTAGGCGCTTGGTGGCATCTTCCGTGAATCACTTAGTTCCTGTTGAGTTGGCCGTCTAATAAACGCCATTGAAAATGCAGGGTAATCATCGCGTGGAGTGGATAGGGCTTTGGAGTTAGATACTTGAAGATACTTATAATCATAGAAGAGAGGTGGGTGATAGGACAGAATCCCTGGGGAAACCCACATTGATAGAATTAGGAGAAGAACCATGTCCGTTCTACAGTATCTGCCATAAACGATTTGAAAGGAAACTTAATTCAGGTACGAGAGAAAGATAGAACCGATATGAAGGGTAGTTTGGAATATTAAAAGATTTGTGCAGACTCTATCAAAACCTTTTGATAGGTCAAAGGCAACAGCAAAAGTTTCATTCAACCGAAACCCCTAAAGTAGGATGACCAACGATTGCAGTTAGGAAGCTAGAATATCGCCAGTAGATTCGCCCTTTTACGGAAACCGTATCTGACGATCAGATATGAAGATGTGAGATATAGATGCCTAAGAATCTTCTTATTATATAGATTCAAAAACTTTAGAACGCAGAAGTCAAAGCTAATAGGACGGTAGTTTGAAGCTTAGAACGTTCACCCTTCTTGAGGAACAGGTTGGATGTAGCAAACGTCCCAACAAGAAAGGCAATGTGAAGTAGATAGACAAAGAACGGAAAAGTTGACGCAGGCAGTTGCAAGCAACAGAAGCAACAGTTTTTGAGAACATAGGAGGGACTCCCGTCAAGAATTCGTAAGATGTTTCCGAGGATCTAGCCAGAAAGGGTCAAGAACATCATTCCGAGGATCTTAATGACAGTCATCATATGTCAGAGGGTGGAGGAGAGGAGAAACCAGAACCAGCCCTTCTCAGCCAGAGTGGAATTGTTAGCAAATGTTTGAGAGAGAGTTCGCTTTAGAATAGATGATACAGCTGTGGAGCATCCTGGGTTAAGCTAGGGGGGACAGATGCAGAGAAAAAATTGTTAGAGATGTTATTAGTAGAATGCCGAAGTCACGAGAGGAATTTGCCTTCAGAAAGTTTGACATTTTCTATGAATGAAAGGGTTTTTGTAAGGTTGAAGTAGAGATTGTCACGATTACGGCAGAATAAAAGGAGCATGAGGGTTTCAGGGTTGGATGCTTACGGTACGTTTTTGTGAGGCCCCTCTCTATCTCGACAAGCATGAGAAAAGCAGAGTTAAACCAAGGTTGACGGGCTTTTAGGATTAGAGAAAGTATGTGGAATGTCCGCCTCTGGCCAGATACTATGAAACCTCAGTTATGCGCTCATGCACAAAAGAGATGGTCTTTGACAATGGAAGCGTATCATCTCCAATTGGAAAATCGATTCTACTACTACTGCTTAGGTCTTCCCACTTAGCTGAGTTGAAGTGCCAGAGCCCTCCGATTAGGTGTGTCCGAGACGGTACCGGAGCGTAGTACAGTTTACAGAATAAGATTGTTGATCGGCGGAAGCCAACGAGAGATTAGTTTCACAGAGTTAGCCGAAGGGTTAGTAGTTAGGAAAGATCAAGAATTTTTGGGCGTGTCCCAAGGCGTCAGGATCGGTAGGGTGCTGCACCACTTGCTCTATGTCTTGGAGGATAGAAAGGGTGTAGGCTTTGTTCACCATTTGTCAGTGAAAGAGACGATAGCAACGGCTGTGGTGACATTGAAGTACCCACGATGGAAATTTCCGCTAAAGAAAATGAGATAGATGTGCTCCACTTTTGATGTTAAGTAGTCGAGAATTTTACATAGTCATAGGAGTTAGGTGGAGAGATATACAGCACGATAATTTAGTAAGAGAGTGACTTGAAGTCGAAGCCAGATGGTAAAAATTCGGAAGATTCAAGGGCGTGGGCACGAGATCAAGTGATGTCATTGCGCTACCATATACGCAACAGCAGCTTTGGTTAAATTAGAATAGAGACAGTAAGAGGAGACAAAAAAGTTCTGCATGTCCAGTGCGCACAGCCAACTGACTTTCGTGAGAAAGAAGATGAGGTTTGAGGAGGAGAGAAATGTTCGAATTGAGAAGTTAGATCTAGTCCGCCAATGTTGCGAAGTTTAGGAGAGAGGGCTAGAAGAAGTTCATACACCCGGGTCGACATCTTTGTACGGTCGACCTGGGGATCCAGGCTTGCATAGTTTATGGTCCCCTCCCTAGTAGGGACTCCGAGGCGGTGAATGGTCGCATAATTACATTTGAGTGAAGATAGTGTAGGGATGTAAGTGCTGTAGGGGGTGTAATGTGTAGTAAGAGGATTGTCTTTTTAGAGTGCAGGCTGCAGCTACTCTCTTGGTATCTGAGACCTATAGGTATGGTTAGAGTGAAGACTCTAGCCCCTCATGAGCTTTGATGTCCTCTCTCCCCTCAACGTGTTGTGATGTCCCACTCTCCTCTCATGTGCTGTGATGTCCTCTCTAACCCCTCACGTGCTGTGATGTCCCTCTCTACCCCTCCACGTGTTGTGATTTCCCACTCTACCCCTCATGTGCTGTGATGTCCCCTCTAACTCCCTCATGTGCTGTGATGTCCCTCTCTAACCCCTCCGTGCTGTGATGTCCCTCTCTAACCCGCCGTGCTGTGAGGTCCCACTCTAACCCTCCGTGCTGTGATGTCCTCACTCTAACCCCTCAACGTGCTGGGTGTCCCACTCTAACCCTCACGTGCTGTGAATGTCACCCTCTACCCCTCACGTCTTGGTGATGTCCCTCTCTAACCCTCACTGCTGTGATGTCCTCTCTAACCCTCCGTGCTGTGATGTTCCCACTCTAACCCCTCACTGCTGTGATGTCCCTCTCTAACCCCTCACGTTCTGTGATGTCCCTCTCTAACCCCCTCAACGTCTGTGATGTCCCACTCTAACCCCTCATTTGGGCTGTGAATTTCCCCTCTAACCCCCACGTGCTGTGATGTCCCACTCTAACCCTTCATGTGCTGTGATTCCCTCTCTAACCCCTCACGTACTTGATGGTCCCCATCTAACCCTCATGTGCTGTGATGTCCCACTCTAACCCTCACGTACTGTGATGTCCTCTCTAACCCCTCAGTGTTTGGCTGTATGTCCACTCTAAACCCTACTGCTGTAATGTCCCTTCTACCCCTCATGTGCTGTTATGTCCCACTCTAACCCCTCACGTGCTGTATGTCCCTCTCTAAACCCCTCCATGTGGCTGTTTGTCCCACTCTAACCCCTCCGTGCTGTGATGTCCCTGCTCTAACCCTCATGTGCTGTTTGTCCCACCTCTAAAACCCCTCCGGTGCTGTGATGTCCCTCTCTAACCCCCTCACTGCTGTGATGTCCCACCTCTAACCCCTCAGTGCTTGTGATTCCCTGCTCTGTTCATGCATTTTCGTCATTGGAAATCCTACTTAGGGTTCTGCTAATTGAAAATAATCTTTGTGTTTAGCATGCCTGTAATTGCAATACAATTGATAATAATGTGCCAATCTTATTGGTTTATTATTTATGATATATTCATCATTCGATATACCTGGAAGAAAACAATTCGGAGAATTAAAGTAAAGAATTTAATCAATACTGTAAAGGAGCTACTACTAAACATAATCATAACCTTGTTAATATATCACCAATGACAGTATGATGCACGATCATTAACGTTGACGGAACAGTGGATTATAAAATATAACATCCGGATGTAAAACACATGCAAATGCTGTCAAGTGGTAAATTATGGCCAAATTCCTTTCATCCAATGCGTAGTTTATTGTGGGTTTTAGGTTTTCCCTCCCATTATTGACCATATTCTATGATAAATATGTTAGGAAAAGGTAGCATTGAATGAAATAAACATCAGGATGAACCGTAAACAAGGTAGCTTGGACTGTCATGAGCGGGTACTTTAAGATTTACATATATACCATTAAAAGATTTAAACAGATACACATTAAAAGTCCCTGGTTAAATAGTTATGCCGCTACGATTATGAGTGCGTGGTAGGCGGCAGGGCAGGTGCCAACACGTATTTTTGGTCACCCCAGTTTTCTAGTGATATCGCCGAGTCTCTTTTCCTATCATGTGTTATATCGGCATTGACTATAAGATAGACCAACCTAGTCCCTAGCCTCTGTGCGTCTGCACTCAGTCATACCGTAACCTCCCAGGGGCGTCAGCATGGCTCCACACGACTTCAGCGGCCAAGTGGCACTGGTTACGGTGGGTCTTTGTTGGATAACAAGGTGCCAGCCATACATAGGCCATAATGTTAACGCTATTGTGCGCCATCTTGTGCATGGCCTTTTCTTTTCCCCAAGACCTCGCGGCTTTATCAAGGCATGAACCTACCCGCAGTATATCTGGTATACTGTAATAAGTATTAGACGTCCAGGCCTCTGCCTGTTTGCTTTTGGCTCAGTTGGTGCGGCTGGACGTGACGCGAGCCACGTTCGCAGCCATAACCCTTACGTGAATTACCTTAGGGCTTGTTCTACGTATGCAAAAAGTTTGTTTTACAGACCCCCATTGATGTTGACAGCACTATCTTGGATGTCGAAATGTCCCTCAACCCGACATATTATGAGTAGTTTACGGTAATTACTCATTAGGGCTTGTTTTTACGCAAAAAATTCTTCTGCGACCCCATTGATTTTGACAGCACTACTTGCATGTCAAATTTCAGCTCAATCCGACAATAATTAGGAGTAGTTATACACTTTTAGGCGGAAACTTGTTTCCACGGGTCTTATGGTAAGCCAATGGTATGGTATGGTATGTCAATAAAGGTTCCATGAAGATTCCACCCAAGAAAATTCCACAAACGAAAATTTCACCCATGTAAATTTCCACCAAAGAAAGTTCCACCCACAATGCGTTAAATTAGTATACAAGGTGTACTTGCTTTTGTGTGTGTTTTTTTTTTTTTTTTTTTTTTCTTTTCTTTAAATGTTATCCCCTTTATTGCTCGTAGGCTATATGTAACCTCCGATATCTGTGGGTCGCAGCCTGTCAGTGAGCAGAGTAATTGCTTATAGTGACACCTACCCATTTTTATATTTTAACAGGCAGGCCATGTAAGCTCACTGTGTCCACAGGCACAAGGCCATTACTAGATGCACAGTACACGAGCAGACATGAGGGTGCTTTTAAGTCACCAGCGAGACCTTAGTGGGAGCGAGCTGGGATCGAAACAGGGTCTCCTAGCACAGAACCCAGAGCACTTAACCACTCGGCCACGCCTCCCCTAAACACACACACACACTCTCCTAGTGCGTGTGTGTGTGTGCGTGTGCGTGTGCGTGTGCGTGTGCGTGTGCGTGCGTGCGTGCGTGCGTGCGTGCGTGCGTGCGTGCGCTCTTTTAGGTGTACCGAAGCTTGGATTGTGAAATTAGTACCGGAAACTATAAACGCTTGTGAGTATGACATTCAAAGCTTCGCAGCAGAAGCTTCCTCTGAAGGTATAGTAGGCTACTACTTCAGTTTCTCCCAACTCTCCATTACATTAAAACGTGCCCACTTATACCATATACCATGGCACTGACATTTATTAAAAGTGAAAAAGGAAAAAGAAAAAGAAAACTGTGTGATGAAGAAAACTACGTCTATGAGAAGCATCAAGACAATCCCACCAAAACAAAAACTTACTGGAGATGTGAACTATTTTATAAAGGCTGCAAGGCCCGTATTCACTCGCCTTACAACTGTGACGAGCCCGTCTCGGTGTTTCGTTCAGGAAGTCATACTCATCCGGCTTCATGTGCTAAAGTAGAAGCACGGATTGCAGTAAATTCGATGCACGATGCAGTGCATGCGGGTTGTGCAACATCAACAAGAGAATTAATAGCAGGTGCTACACAACCACTTCAGGAAGAAGCTAGATCGCAACTGCAAAATATCAACACGCTTTCTAGGACTATTCAAAACTGGCGACAGACTGCTTTAGGATATCCTGCACTTCCAGCATGTCGCACTGGATATGAAATCCCTGATTCATTTAAATATCTTGATGATGGTTCCAGTTTCTTGGTGTTTGATAGTGGGTGGCATTGATGACGTGCATCGAATACTAATATTTGCAACAGATTCTGGCTTGGATGAATTAGCAACAAGTAACTCATGGGCTTGTGATGGAACATTCAAAGCAGCACCAAACCTTTGGACCCAGCTTTTTACGGTTCATGCTATCATTAATGATTCATGTCTCCCACGTGTGTTTGCTTTGCTTCCTAATAAAAAAGAAGCTACCTATCGAAGACTTTTTTCGGCAATTTTTAACTTACGTCCAAATAGTCGACCAGTTCAGTGCATCATGGATTTTGAGATAGCTGTACACACTGCTTTCACAACGGTTTTTCACAGTGCTGTAGTTTCTGGTTGTTTGTTTCATTTTGGTCAATCCTGTTGGCGGAAGATATGTCAAATTGGTAAAAAAGAACAGTACAACAATGACCCTTCTTTTGCTCTTAAAATAAAATGCTTTAGTGGCTTGGCATTTCTACCGCTCGAGGACGTTGTTGATGCATTCGAGCTTCTGTCTGATGATGAAGTTATACCAGCTGAATTCATTGCATACTTTGAAGGCGCCTACATTGGTATTCAACGGGGAAGGGGCGAACGACGAAGAAGAGTAGAACCTCTTTTCCCAATTGAAGTGTGGAACGTACGAGAGCGTACTCTGAATGACCAACCTAGAACTAATAATGCTGTAGAAGGTTTTCACAGTGCACTAAGAGCGTCTATAACAAGTATGCACCCGAATTTGTGGAAGCTTTGTGATGCACTACAAAAAGAAGCCCTCACACAAACAAAATTATTGCACGCCGGAAGAGGAGTGGGAGTCAAAAACGAAAAAAATACAAGACTATAAACAAAAGACTGAAAACCCTCGTGGAGAACTATCGTGGAGACATCATGGAGTTTCTGAAAGGCGTTGCACATAATCTTCATTAAACTAAGCTTTAAATAAAATACAATGAAAAAGTAGTTTGTCTGCCTTAATTTTTAAACCTCGTTTTTAACCTGGTTTTTAACCCTGGGACCATTTTGGTTGTCTGGAAAGTAAAGCAATAAAATGAGTTTTTAAAACATGTTGTATGCATTATTACCATTTATCATTTGTGGGTGGAACTTTCTTGGGTGGAAATTTATATGGGTGAAATTTTCTTGGGTTGAATTTTCTGGGTTGAATTTTCGTTGGTGGAATTTCCTTGGGTGGAATTTTCTGCACACCTGTATAAATGATAGTCAGGTGGTTGCTGGTCACAAGAAGAAGAAGAAGGTTTTCTCTGGCCATAATTTTGCTCAAAGAAAATCAACCTATATGGAACTTAATGGTAAACTAAACCATATCGTAATATTTATTAATGTTTCTTTTAAAATTATATTCGCAATATTTATTATTATTTCCTTTTAACTCAATGTTTGATATGTGTGTGTGTGTGTGTGTGTGTGTGTGTGTGTGTGTGTGTGTGTGTGTGTGTGTGTGTGTGTGTGTGTGTGTGTGTTGTGTGTGTGTGTGTGTGCGCGCGCGCGAGAGAAAGAGAGTATGGTTAAAAGCGGGCAACTATGACTATGGCGACAGAGCTCTCCTGAGTGACAGTCTCAGTGTTCAGGCGATAACTGACCCCGTGACACCGGCCAACCCCTCAGTCTAAAGACCCTTTGACGTCACCATCCAGTGGGCGGAGCATGGGTTAGAAGTGGACTAACCTTCTCTTTGAAAAACCTTGGATATGGGGTTGGCCAAGGGTACAGATAACGTCAGGCGGAGCGGGCTCAGGGGGTTCAGCTGACGTCACCTGCCTAGGTTACCAGCACGAGGGGTGACAGGTCATGTCATCCCTGCTGAAGTAGGTCACCGGCGCGGATGGACATTTTTGTTCTTTTTACTGTAAAGAATGCGATCAATTTGACTGGTATCATCCAAATTTTGAGCAAACAATCTACAACTAAGTTTCTTCCCGTGGTATGGTACACATTACTCTCTCTCTCTCTCTCTCTCTCTCTCTCTCTCTCTCTCTCTCTTCTCTCTCTCCTCTCTCTCTCTCTCTTCTCTCTCTCTCTCCTCTCTCTCTCTCTCTCTCTCTCTCTCTCCCCTCTCCTCTCTCTCTCTCTCTCTCTCTCTCTCTCTCTCTTCTCCTCTCTCTCTCCTCTCTCTCTCTCTCTCTCTCTCTCTCTCTCTCTCTCTCTCTCTCTCTCTCTCTCTCTCTCTCTCTCTCTCTCTCTCTCTCTCTCTCTCTCTCATTATAGGGTTCATACAGTCTGGTCACCACCTCGATGCTGGTCAGAGCATAATCAGTCTCAACATTAACAAACAGTTATCCAAGATGACACCGCCTAAAATTTATCAGTTGATGTTAATATATGTAAGCGCCGATGAAGGCAACAGATGCAACGGAAAGATACAGAAAGGCAACAAAAGATACAGAAAAACAAAAATACAGAAACAGAATGTAAATGTTGCCGGGCGGATATTTCTCAATTTTCGCCGTAATCAATTTTGGAAGGAAATCAGCAGCTGGTTGTTACAGGTGGTGGCAGAGGCATTGGACGCGCCATCTGTCTGCAGCTGGCTAAGGACGGCGCCCGCGTGGTGGTGACGTCAAAAACGCTGGAGAATGCGGAGGAGACACTCAATCTGCTGCATGGTAAGTCAGCTCCCCGACCCCAGTCTGCTGCTGCATGGTAAGTTAGCGATCCGTCCCCAGTCTGCTGCTGCATGGTAAGTCAGCTCCCCGCCCCCAGTCTGCTGCTGCATGGTAAGTCAGCGCCCCGCCCCCAGTCTGCTGCTGTATGGTAGGTCAGCGACCCGCCCCCAGTCTGCTGCTGCATGGTAGGTCAGCGACCCGCCCCCAGTCTGCTGCTGCATGGTAGGTCAGCGCCCCGCCCCCAGTCTGCTGCTGCATGGTAGGTCAGCGACCCGCCCCCAGTCTGCTGCTGCATGGTAAGTCAGCGCCCCGCCCCCAGTCTGCTGCTGCATGGTAAGTCAAAGCCCCGCCCCCAGTCTGCTGCTGCATGGTATGTCAGTGACCCGCCCCCAGTCTGCTGCTGCATGGTAGGTCAGCGCCCCGCCCCCAGTCTGCTGCTGCATGGTAAGTCAGCGACCCGCCCCCAGTCTCCTGCTGCATGGTAAGTCAGCGCCCCTCCCCCAGTCTGCTGCTGCATGGTAAGTCACCGCCCCGCCCCCAGTCTGCTGCTGCATGGTAAGTCAGCGCCCCGCCCCCAGTCTGCTGCTGCATGGTAAGTCACCGCCCCGCCCCCAGTCTGCTGCTGCATGGTAAGTCAGCGACCCGCCCCCAGACTGCTGCTGCATGGTAGGTCAGCGCCCCGCCCCCAGTCTGCTGCTGCATGGTAAGTCAGCGACCCGCCCCCAGTCTGCTGCTGCATGGTAGGTCAGCGCCCCGCCCCCAGTCTGCTGCTGCATGGTAAGTCAGCGCCCCGCCCCCAGTCTGCTGCTGCATGGTAAGTCAGCGCCCCGCCCCCAGTCTGCTGCTGCATTGTAAGTCACCACCCCGCCCCAGTCTGCTGCTGCATGGTAAGTCACCGCCCCGCTCCCAGTCTGCTGCTGCATGGTAGGTCAGTAACCCGCCCCCAGTCTGCTGCTGCATGGTAAGTCAGCGCCCCGCCCCCAGTCTGCTGCTGCATGGTAGGTCAGCGCCCCGCCCCCAGTCTGCTGCTGCATGGTAAGTCAGCACCCCGCCCCCAGTCTGCTGCTGCATGGTAAGTCACCGCCCCGCCCCCAGTCTGCTGCTGCATGGTAAGTCACCGCCCCGCTCACAGTCTGCTGCTGCATGGTAAGTCACCGCCCCGCCAGTCTGCTGCTGCATGGTAAGTCACCGCCCCGCCCCCAGTCTGCTGCTGCATGGTAAGTCACCGCCCCGCCCCCAGTCTGCTGCTGCATGGTAAGTCACCGCCCCGCCCCCAGTCTGCTGCTGCATGGTAAGTCAGCGCCCCGCTCACAGTCTGCTGCTGCATGGTAGGTCACCGCCCCGCTCCCAGTCTGCTGCTGCATGGTAAGTCAGCGCCCCACCCCCAGTCTGCTGCTGCATGGTAAGTTACCGCCCCGCCCCCAGTCTGCTGTTTCATGGTAAGTCACCGCCCCGACCCCAGTCTGCTGCTGCATGGTAAGTCACCGCCCCGCCCCCAGTCTGCTGCTGCATGGTAAGTCACCGCCCCGCCCCCAGTCTGCTGCTGCATGGTAAGTCAGCGCCCCACCCCCAGTCTGCTGCTGCATGGTAAGTTACCGCCCCGCCCCCAGTCTGCTGTTGCATGGTAAGTCACCGCCCCGACCCCAGTCTGCTGCTGCATGGTAAGTCACCGCCCCGCCCCCAGTCTGCTGCTGCATGGTAAGTCACCGCCCCGCCCCAGTCTGCTGCTGCATGGTAAGTCACCGCCCCGCCCCCAGTCTGCTGCTGTATGGTAGGTCAGCGCCCTGCCCCCAGTCTGCTGCTGCATGGTAAGTCAGCACCCCGCCCACAGTCTGCTGCTGCATGGTAAGTCAGCACCCCGCCCACAGTCTGCTGCTGCATGGTAAGTCACCGCCCCGCCCCCAATCTGCTGCTGCATGGTAAGTCACCGCCCCGACCCCAGTCTGCTGCTGCATGGTAAGTCAGCGCCCCGCCCCCAGTCTGCTGCTGCATGGTAGGTCACCGCCCCGCCCCCAGTCTGCTGCTGCATGGTAAGTCACCGCCCCGCCCCAGTCTGCTGCTGCATGGTAAGTCACCGCCCCGCCCCAGTCTGCTGCTGCATGGTAAGTCACCGCCCCGCCCCAGTCTGCTGCTGCATGGTAAGTCACCGCCCCGCCCCCAGTCTGCTGCTGCATGGTAAGTCAGCGCCCCCCCCAGTCTGCTGCTGCATGGTAGGTCAGCACCCCGCCCACAGTCTGCTGCTGCATGGTAAGTCACCGCCCCGCCCCCAGTCTGCTGCTGCATGGTAAGTCACCGCCCCGCCCCAGTCTGCTGCTGCATGGTAAGTCAGCGCCCCGCCCACAGTCTGCTGCTGCATGGTAAGTCACCGCCCCGCCACCCACACTACCCATAAGAACATAAGTACATAAGGAAGCTACAAGAGGCCGTCAGACCTACACGTGGTAGTTCCTGTTACTTAACACTACCTACATCCACCTTTCATACCCATCCATGAATTTATCCAGCCTCCTTTTAAAGTTCCCTAATGACCTCGCACTAACTACCTGTCTACTGAGTCCACTGTGCATCCATACGGCCCATACCCTGTGCATCCCACGCAGACCCCGGGGACCACCTGGCGCTGGCCATGGACGTGACGCAGCAGAGCGCCGTCGAGGGGGCGATCGCGGCCGCCAGGGACAGGTTCGGAGGGCCGCCTAGCCTCCTTGTGAACTGCGCCGGCATGTTTGAGGCGATGCCCCTTGAAGATATCAAGAAATCAAGCTTCTGCACAATAATTGACACCAACCTCAAGGTCAGATTTGATCATTTGACGTCAGGTTAATATATGGAAATTATATTATCTTTCTCAATCTGACTTGTATGATATCAATATAGGATGGATAAATGTGTCGCGTTACCAGTATGTGATTAATCCATAACCATTCTTAACCCCTTCACGCCCAAATCTTTCCTTTGCTATAAAAATGTGTATGTTGTTAGCCAAAAAATTAAGAAAAGTTACTGAATATACCAAATTAGTTAGTGGTCAATGATATTAAACAGGTCATATCTATAAAATATTGCTTATATTCACTACAAATCATCTAATGGAATGGTAGCCAAATTACAATGGAAATTACGTTCTGGGCCTCAACGGGATAATATATTGAAAATATATACTCTTTATCAACCTGACTTGTATGATTCCATATAGGATGCATAAATGTGTCGTGTTACCAGTATATGATTAATCCATTATGTAATAGTATATCAGGGAGTGTGGTTGTAGTGGACTGCAGGGTATGAGAAAAGCCCAGGTGGTAGCGGGTAGGTAGGTAGCGAGCGGTCTATAAGGCAGCGTGGAGTAGTTCAAACACGTCCTCTTCAAGGACGCGCCCAGTGAGAAATAAAGTACTGTACCTCCTTACTTGACGAATGCAGGGATATATTGATAAACATTGTACACAAAGCTTGAGTGTATATTTACACGTGGTTGTAATGGACGCCAGGGGGTAGATGCTCGAAGGAGTTACGGGTAAAAATAAGTAATGTAGCGCGTTTTCGCGACCGTTCTAGCCCGGTCTGGACTGGACTAGTCCGGGGCGGACACTGTTTTCGCGAGGCGGGCTGGACCAGTCTAGATCAATCAAGATCGGTGCAGCCCAGAGAGCAGGACCAGGTTGGACCAGCGTGGGGAGAGCTGGCGCATGCGCACTACAGTCAGCGAGGAAGACTGTAGACTACATTTAAATCGCCAGGACCAGATGAAGTGTATCCCAGGGTATTAAAGGAATGTAAGGAGGTTGTTAGTGAGTCGTTAGTGCACATTTTTAGGAAATCGGTTGAGATAGGCGATGTGCCATTATTGTGGAGGAAAGGAAATGTTGTTCCCATATTTAAGAAGGGAGACAGAGGACTAAAGTCAAATTATCGACCCGTAAGTCTAACATCAGTGGTGGGTAAATTATTGGAATCTATTATTGCAAAAAACATTAGAGAGCACTTAGATAAACATAGTTTGATCAATGATTCACAACATGGATTCACCAAGGGTAGGTCATGTCTCACCAATTTATTGAGTTTTTATAGGAAAGTTTATGAGACGGCAGATAATGATAAGGATTATGATATAATATATCTGGACTTTGGTAAAGCATTTGCCAAAGTACCACACGAGCCACTCTTAAATAAGGTTAGGGCTCATGGTATAGATGGGAAGGTTCTTCATTGGATCAGAGCTTGGCTAAGTAATAGGCAACAAAGGGTTACAATTAATGGTTCTAAATCTGAATGGGGACTGGTGACAAGTGGAGTTCCACAAGGGTCTGTTTTGGACCCATTACTATTTTTGATTTATAGCAACGACTTGGATAGTGGGATTAGCAATGATATCAGCAAGTTTGCTGATGATACTAAGTTAGGTAGGATTATTGGATCACAGTCTGACGTAAACATATTGCAGGGAGACTTAGATAAACTTAACGAGTGGGCAGTCAGATGGCAGATGGAATTTAATATTGATAAATGTAGCGTTATGAATGTTGGTAGAAAAAACCCTGGTAATAGATACACCATAAGCAATGTATCGCTGAAAAGATCAGAAGGTGAAAAAGATCTTGGAGTGAGGGTGAGCCCAGACCTCCGACCTAGGAAACAATGTATTGAGGCCAGAAATAGAGCTAATAGAGTATTAGGATTCATTACCAGAAGTGTTAAAAGTAGAAGTGCGGAAGTTATTCTAAAGCTTTATCTGGCTCTAGTCAGGCCTCACCTAGACTATGCAGTTCAGTTTTGGTCTCCATATTACAGGATGGATATAGTGTTGTTAGAAAAACTGCAGAGAAGGATGACCAAAATGATACAAGGGATGCGCAACTTTAGTTATGACAGGAGATTGAAGTTATTAAAATTACACTCACTCGAGAGACGCAGAGTAAGGGGCGATCTGATAGAAATTTTTAAGTGGATAAAGGGATTTAATAAAGGAAGAGGTAGGAAAAGTTCTTACGGCTTTTAACCAGGGTAGAACAAGAAGTAACGGATTCAAGCTGGAAAAGCGTAGATTTAGAAAGGAAATAGGGAAAAACTGGTTCACAAATAGGGTGGTGAATGAATGGAATGGTCTCAGTAGACAGGTAGTTAGTGCTGAGTCATTGGGGAGCTTTAAAGGGGAGCTGGATAGGTTCATGGATGGGGATGAAAGGTGGATGTAGGTAGTGTTAGGTGACAGGAACTACCACGTGTAGGCCTCGCGGCCTCTTGTAGCTTCCTTATTTTCTTATGTTCTTATGTTCTTATGAGGAAGACGACCAGGAGCTTCTCGTGCCGCTGATAAGACATGAAACACCATGATGGCCGACCATAAGACTAAAGTAATTTCACGAAAAATTACAATATTCGCAATTTGCTGAAACAACATCTTGGGAAATGAATGTACCGTCAACAACACTATAGTCGCCACTGCACTTATGTCACCAGGCGCCATATATTACGAATTTTAGCATCACTACAGACTTGTATGTGTCACTGAAATGATGTATAGTGTTATGCAGATAATGTAAACTACGTACTGTACGTGCACGTCTCTTCAGTCTTCAGTGGCACATAAAAGTCTGTAGTGATGCTAAAACTCGTAATATATGCCCTCTGCGACATTAGTGCAGTGGCGACTATAGATAGTGTTATTGACGGTAAATGAAATGAGATTTCATCATTCAATTTTTCATAGCCATCCCTGCTACTTGACTTCCCATTGAGAAGTCAACCCTTTGGTGTGTCTTTGGGGGGGGGGGGGAGAGTAAAACTTTCAGGACGGTAGGACTGCCCTCTTGATCTCCCAGCCAATAGGAACGACGAATGGGACGGGGACAGTCACAATGTATTTTCGCGAGCATCAGTCCAGTCTGGACTGGTCTAGTCTGGACTGAACCAGGTTCGTAAACGTCGCGAAAACGCGCTATTACCCTACGAGGATTTTACCTCGTAGCGCCTCCACGGTTAATGCTTAAACCGTTTTCTCCCTTGCTACGGGACCGCAAGGCTACGGGTGCTCGGGACCACCCGTAACTCCCTACGAGAGTGAGATTTGAAGCGACAAGACATCAACAAACACCAAAATACAAGTTGTATCACTATATGTTATGCTTATTGTGTATTATAGAGCCATTTCATGCTTGCCTGTTTGAAATGTGATGTGTTTATTGCATCATTGACTCCATATATATATCATATTTAAGATACAATACCTATACTTGCAATATATTCATATTAGGGCAAACCTAATATTTAAATATATTCATATATATATATATATATATAATATATATATATATATATATATATATATATATATATATATATATATATATATATATATATATATATATATATATATATATAATATATATATATATATATATATATATATATATATATATATATATATATATATATATTATCGGTCGACTTCTTGAATCAAACGTATAGTTCATCATACAAGTTTGGCCGCTATAATTATGCGGTGGTGGTGGTGTCATTGTCTGACGTACACACGCACACACAAGCTGTAACAGTCTCGCCACATTTGAAGTGTCTCTTTAAATTTATTTCTCGGGCTCCCTGACAGCTGAGAGCAACATGATTGGCCAGATCATGCGAGGCGCTGCTCTGTGATTGGTCAGCAGAATTTCCCCACACATCCCTAGAATATCTCTAATATTCCCCACTCAGAGGCCCACCGATCACCGTATGCGAGTGCCGCCTCTGTTCGAGCATTAACCTCGGCCTACCCTCGTACGGTTATTGTAGCCATACACTCATAAGTTGTCACTTACGAGGGATTTTCGAGCATCCCTGCCCAGGGAACGAAGCGTCCACCCCCTTGCGGGTGAGGGAGTGTGTGAGGGAGCGACCTCTCTGAGCGAGAGACTGTGTTGAAGTGGGAATGAGCCTGTAGGGATGTGCACCGGTATCCGGTATACCGAAATACCGGTATTTTAGCACCGGTATTACCGGTATTACCGGTATTTTTATATCTCGGTATACCAGTATCGGTATTAGTATTGCATCGGTATACCGGTATCGGTATATTATTTGGTCGGTATTGGATTTCGGTATTGTTTTTTTCTTTCTTTTTTCGAAACAAACTCCTGACTAGTACCAAGACCAAGAACTGACTAGTGACTACTCCGACTGCCGAGACACGTATGGTAGCGTAATGCTCATTGGCTCAGAGCAGTGGCAGTTAGGGGGGTTAAAGGGGGGGCCACA
>JACEEZ010000300.1:43172-61350 GCA_016584305.1 Chionoecetes opilio
TTTTAAAAAAACATTAAAAAATTTTAGTTTGGGTTTATTTTACCTTAAAGTTCCATATAGATGGATTTTTTTTGACAAAATTATGGCCAAAAAAAACCTTGTTTTCTTCTTGTGCCCAGCAAACACTGACGTCATTTAGCTTCCCGGGGGGGGCGGAACGGATGACCCGGTATGGGGCTATGCAAGAATGCTCGTCAACCCCCGGGCGGGGGAGGGGGTAGGGGAGTGGTTACGTCCCGACTGGGTTCTCGGTGCCCCGATTCGATCCCGAAGAAACCCAAAAACTTTTCCCCGTCAGTGGCCTAAGGAACACCCACATGCCCTGCCCATCAACTCTCCTTCGTGGGATGCATGGGAGGACATGGGGGGCGGATGAGCCTATAATCAAGGCGTCACAAAGGTAAAATTTCCCCAGTGTTCTCTCCCGGTGGGATTTTAAGAAATCCCCCGACCGTGGTTTTTTGACAGTCGTACCAACACAAGCGGCGGCTGCAAAAGCGGCGTACCGCACAAGCGAGCCCAAAGGGTGGCTCATATTTGACTGTTTTACACCTATAAAAATTTCCTTTTTCTAGCCTAATTTATCATTTCTGCCTTTAAAATATAGCTTTTTAGTGCTCGCCACTTATTGAGGCTTTGGTGAAAAAAAATGGGCTTGAGGATGTTTGTGCGTACTTTTTAACTACAAAGCCACTTCCACAAAGCAATATGGCGGACCACCTCCGCCACCACCGCCCGGCTTCCTCACAATTTTTCACACCCCCTATATAGGCCTCCGGGACCTGATTTTACCTTAATTATGAACGTGTGCATTCAAAGGTATGGTTTTACTCTGGGTTTGTTGAAAACTCACCTATAATGGTCGGGGAAGAAATAGGATGGAATAAGGGCAGCGCGGTATGGGGTGGGGATGTGCATAGAAAACCCCCAATCAGCTGGCTCAAAGCTCAACGCGTTGTTGTTTTTTTTAACCGCCCCTCGATGCAACGGGTCGAAAAAATTACTTGCATGGGGCCCTTAGAACCCTGCCCGTATTTTCCCCCCGGGGTTGTGGCGTGAATTTTAAGTTCGCATTTTCTGAGTCTCGATAATGCTTTTTTTTTATGTTTTTTATTGAAAATTTATGGAAAAAAACATTTCCGAAATACAGTATATCTTTTTATACAGGGATAACATGATATACTGCGGGGTCATCCCTTGAGACTTCCCGGGGGTCTTGGTGAACAAAAAGGGCCCGGATAAGAGGGTCCCCAGTAGCTTTTAAAACATGAGCTATTTGGCGGCCCTGTTTTATCAAAAGACCCTACCTGTAACCGTCCCACTTGGCCGTAAATCATGGAGCCATGTGACCCCCTGGAGGTTACGGTACGACTGAGGCAGAGCTAGGGTTGGTCTTATCTTATATTGCTCTGTAAAGGAAAACGGGGCTGTGTGTGTGTGACTGAAACTTGTGATGGGGAGTAGAAACCCCCTGTTACGACCACTGGCATCCATACGGCCCCTACCCTGCATCCCCCGCAGGACCCCGGGAAAACCACCTGGCGCGGCCATGGACGTGACCAGCAGAGCGCGTCGAGGGGGGGGATCGCGGGTTGCCAGGGACAGGTTGGGGGGCCGCCAAGCCTCCTCGGAACTGCGCCGGAGTTTGAGGCATGCCCCTTGAAGTATCAAGAAATCAAGTTCTGCACAATAATTTACACCAACCTCAAAGGGCAATTTTTATCATTTGACGTCAGGTTTTTTATATGGAAAATTTTATTTTCTTTTTCAAACTGACGTGTATGATATAATATTGGATGGATAAAAGTGTCGCGTTACCCGTAGTGATTAAACCAAACCATTCTTTAACCCCTTCACGCCCAAAACTTTTCCCTTTTTTTTATAAAAATGTGTATGTTTTTAGTCAAAATTACGAAAATTACTGAATATCCAATTAGGTTTGTGGGCAAAGATATTAAACAGGTCAATCTATAAAAATTGCTTATTCACTACAAATCGTCTAATGGTAGCCAAATTACAATGGAAAATTTCGTTCTGGGGCCCCAAGGGGATAATATATGGAAAAAATAACTCTTTATCAAACCCGATTGTATGATTCCCTATAGGATGCATAAAAGTTGGGCGTGTTCCCGTTTTTATTAATCCCCTTTTGGGAATAGTAAATCGGGCATGGGTTGTAGTGGACTGCGGGTATGAGAACAGCCCCGGGGTAGCGGGTAGGGAGATAGGAGCGGTCTAAAGGCAGCGTGGGTAGTTTTAAACACGTACTCTTAAGGACGCGCCAGTGAGAAATAAAGTACTGTACCTCCTTTCTTGACGAATCAGGGAATATTGATAAAAAGTTGTACACAAAGCTTTGACTGTTTTTACACGTGGTTGTAATGGACGCCCGGGGGGAGATGTTTGAAGGGGTTACGGGACCATAAGTAAGTAGCGCATTTTTGCGACCGTTCTAGCCCGGTCCTGGACTAGACTAGTCCGGGGCGGACACTGTTTTTTCGCGAGGCGGGCTGGAACCGTCCCTAGATTCAGTCCGATCGGGGCAGCCCATAGAGCAGGACCAGGGTGACCATCGTGTGAGAGTTGGGCGCATGCTCCCTACAGTCAGCGAGAAGACGACCTGTCAGCTCCTCGTGCCGCTGATAAGACATAACAAACCATGATGGCCGACATAAAGACTAAAGTAATTTCACGAAAAATTACAACTATTCGCAATTTGCTGAACAACATCTTTGGGAAATGAATGTACCGTCAACAACACTATAGTCTCCACTGCACTTCTGTCACCAGGCAGCCATATATTAACGAATTTTATCATCACTACAAGACTTGTATGTGTCACTGAAATTTTATAGTGTTTGGCAGATATGTAAAATACGTACGTGGCACGGTCTCTTCATACTTCATGGCACATACAAGTCTTGTAGTGATGCTAAAACTCATAATATAGGCCCTCTGCGGACATTAGTGCAGTGGCGACTATAGATAGTGTTATTGACGGTATATGAACGAGATTTATTCATTCAATTTTTCTAGTCATCCCTGCTACTTGAATCCCATTGATAAGTCAACCTTTGGTGTGTCTTTGGGGGGGGGGGAGTAACACGTTTCAGGAGGTAGACTGCCCACTTGATCTTCCACCAATAGGAACGACGAATGGTAACGGGGACAGTCACAATGTATTTCGCTAGCATCATCCCAGTCCCCTGGACTGGTCTAGTCAGACGAACGCAGTTTCTCTGTAAACGTCGCGAAAACGCACCATACCCTACGAGCCTTTTACCTCGTAGCGCTCCACGGTTTCCATGCTTAAAACCCGGTCCTTTCTCCTTGCTAAACAGGACCGTCAAGGCGACGGGTGCTCGGGCCACCCGTAACCCCTACGAGGTGAGATTTTGACGTGGACAAGACATCAACAACACCAAAATAACACTATATTATGCGGTGGTGGTGTGTCATTGTCTGACGTACACACGCACACACAAGCTGTTAACAGTCCCCTCGCCACATTTGAAGTGTCTCTTTAAATTTATTTCTCGGGCTCCCTGACAGCTGAGAGCAACATGATTGGCCATATATGCGAAGGCCTGCTCCTTGTGATTGGTCCGCAATTTCCCCCACATCCCTAGAATATCTCTAATATTCCCCACTCAGAGGCCCACTCGATCACCGGAACGGGTGCCGCCTCTGGCTCGGCATTAACCTTCGGCCTATCCTCGTACGTGTTATTGTAGCCATACACTCATAAGTTGTCACTTTACGATGTGATTTTTCGAGCATCCCTGCCCCTGGAACGAGGCGTCACCCCCTTGCGGGTGGGGAGTGTTGTGAGGGAGCGAACCTCTCTGAGTGAGAGACTGTGTTGAAGTGGGAATGAGCCCTCAGTGAGGTCAGCGGGGCAGCGCGGACCTGGCTGCCGAGACCACTACACTCGCCAGCGCACGCCAGCGGTTGCCCCAGAAAAATAACATATATCATATCAACATAACCACCATTACAATTCATTCTTAACAAAACTGCCTTTTCATCACCCAGGGCGACCTTCTCTCGTGTCTCCGGCCGTTACTAAGGCGCTGTTGGACAAAGAGGAGGAAGAAGATCACGGGAAGGACGCGGCGCTATTGTCAACATCGCGAGCTCACTGGCCAGACCGGAGCCACGAACCCAGTCCTGCGGCGGCTTCCCAAGGGGGCTTTATAGCTCGTCACGAAGTCTGTGCCGCCGAGTTTGCCAAGTGAGGAGAACCACTCGCTGGATACTCTTGATGGACACTGATACGTATTTGCTTTCATGTCAGTTTTTATCATATTATCTTCTCTCTCTCTCTTCTCTCTCTTACCTCTCTCCTTCTTCTCTCGCTCTCTTTCCTCCTCTCTACTCTCCTCTCGTCTCATCTCTCTTCTCGTCTCTCTCGTCGCTCTCTCTCACCTCTCTCTCTCTCTCGTCTCATTCTCTCTCTCTCTCTCTCTCTCTCTCTCCTCTCTCTCTTCATCGTCTCTCTCTCTCGTCTTCCATCATCCTCTCTCTCTCTCTCTCTCTCCGTCTCTCATCTCTCTCTCTTCTCTCTCTCTCCTCTCTCATCTCTCTCTCTCTCTCCTTCTCTCTCTCTCTCTCTCTCTCTCCTCTCTCCCTCTCTCTCTCTCTCTCTCTCTCGTCTCTCTCCTCTCTCTCTCCTCTCTCGCTCTCTCTCTCTCTCATCTCTCTCTCTCTCTCCTCTCTCTCTCTCTCTCCTCTCTCTCTCTCTCTCGCTCCTGTCTCGTCTCCTCTCTCGTCTCTCCTCTCTCATCTCTCTCGTCTCTCTCTCTCCTCATCCTCTCATCTCTCTTCTCTCTCTCTCTCTGTCTCTTTCTCTCTCTTCTCTCGTCCTGTTTCTCTGCAGAAGGGCATCAGAGTCAACTGGGTATTGCCCGGCAGCATCGCGACGCCCATTCCAAAACGTAGTGACAGTGATAGGAGAGAGTTTGGCAGACTTCCTGAAGAAATTAATGCCATGACTCCCCTGGGAAGGGCAGGCAGACCAGAAAGGTGAGGAACAAACGTTCTAATGCAGAATGAACATAAATTTCTGAGCACAAAATATGTTAACCCCTTTGTAGGCCCAGAAAGTAAAATTTCCATGTAATTTTGGGTACCAGACACTCTTAAGTGACTATAAAGCAATGTTTTATAATATTACCGTTTAGTATCAATGTCGACTACTTGTAATTTGGTATATTAAGTTACTTTTCGTAATTTTATGCTCACAAACTGACCATTTTTAATTACCAAGGAAAGATCTGGGTTAAGGGGTTAGTACCAACGTCCGTGCATGTATATATAAGTTTTGAGGCCTCGCACTCTGACACAAGGGGAGTAAATTTTTCATCAAGCCAGTACAAAAGATGGACCAGGCAAAAATCCAAAGATGGAGAAAAAGAGATCCTAGGTCTTGGCAGGATCGGTATATTATTATCAATCTTATATAGCCTCTCCGCTCGGTTCACGTCTTTCCACAACTTGCCTAGCGTAATTATCTGTTACCTCATACGTCTTTGAACTTGACACCAGAGGGTACAGTGACTCCCTGTTTCCCTGACAGAGTGGCCGAGGTGGTGGTGTTCCTACTGCACGGCGCAGCAGGCTACATGGTGGGCGCCTGCGTGGACGTGACGGGTGGCACGGGCATGTGAGGGCGGCGGCGGGGCAGAGGCGGGCGTGAGGGCATGTGAGGACGGTGGCGGAGCAGAGGCCGGACAAGGTCATGGCCTTACATAAGAACATTAGAACATAAGGAAGCTACAAGAGGCCGTGAGACTTATACGTGGTAGTGTAGGGGATGCGGTGGCCGAGTGGTTAGCGTCTTGGAGTGATGAACTCAATGTTCCGAGTTCGAATCCTGCCGGGGGCAACTCTTTCAAGAGCCTGGTAGGGGAGAAAAAGTACCGATTCAGTCCCACAAGGAGCAACTGTCAAATCTATCGTAGAGTGACTGAAAGAAACCCGCATGCAGCAATTACCTGGTCTTCGATTGCGAGTGTGACGGAGAAACTCTAGGGGCTGCATGATCATGACTGAAGATCCGAACATCATAGAAAACGGGATCTTCACCTAAGACCACTGGTGTCACAATAAAAATTCAGCCTGCGCCACTAACGGGCAAGATCGACCAACATCAAGACTCTCCATAAGCCTACAGTCGCTATAGGCTCCAATGAAAAAAAAAAAAAAAAAAAAAAAAAATCAAACTTCCTTTTACTTAGCACTACCACCAACATCCACCTTTCATACCCATCCATAAAGCTGTCCAACCTCATTTTAAAGCTCCCTAATGACTCTGCACTAACTACCTGACGACTGAATCAATTCCCATCATTTACCACCCTATTTGTTAACCAGTTTTTCCCTATTTCCTTTTTAAATCTACGCTTTTCCAGCTTGAATCCGTCACTTCTTGTTCTACCCTAATTACTATAGCCGTAAGAACTTTTCCAATCTCCATTATTGTATCCCCTCATCCGCTTAAATATCAATTCAATGATCTGTTGCTGTAACTTGCATCTTTTTTTTTTTAGATGAGTAAAAAACCTTCATAAAAGTTACTTGGGTTTCGTCTTTCCTACCTCTATTGTGTTTCTTCGTATATAAGAATATAAGACGAAGTATATGTTACCTCCACGGCTGCACAATGGCGGGGAAGTGTAACCCTATACTGGGGGTGCCGATGGAGCTCAGCATCGATGTCTTCTTTACACTCTGATCATTTCCCTAAGTGCCATACCGACAACGACATATAGGAGATGTTCATCTATTCTCCAAACAGCTATCGCATTCACAGCAGGCAATTGCAAGGCACTCACACAGGAACACCATAGAGGTAACACTCACAATCACTGATGACATACATGCGTCGCATCACAAGCTGTGAATCCCTCAGAGGGCAAGACTGAATGCATTCTGCTTCAAGTTTTCTGTAATACTTTCGGCGGCTCCTTCACAGTCACACTCCTTAAAGGTCCGTCTTAATACCGTGATTATATCTGTAGATAGCTATCTAGCTAGCTAGCCTTACAGAATAGATAGATGATAGATAGATATGTATATATCGTATCATATATATATATATATTTTTTTTTTTACAACAAAAGGACTGGGACATAAGGTCACCAAAAAAATGGGTACACAAGAACCGCTTAGTTGCCAGTCCCTATAAGAATACAGTAGAGATAGTATAAAAAAGAGGGTGAGCCAATTTAGTTCGGGAGGTGTCTTGTTACTCTTCTTTTGAAAGATTAGTCATAGGAAATTGGAAAATAGAATCAGGAGAGAGTTCCAGAGTTTACCAGTGATAAGAGAGTAAAGAGTACAGATCCTGATTAACTCTTGCATTAGGAAGATGGACAGAATAGGGATGAGATGAGTAGAAAGTCCTTGTGCACGAGGCCGCGGGAGGAAAGGAGGCATGCAGTGAGCTAGTTCAGAAGAGCAGTGAGCATAAGAAAATAACGGTAGAAGAGAACAAGAGAAGCAACCATTGAGCGTCGGTGATTTAAAGAATTGAAGACAGTCCAGTCAGAGGAGGGGAGTTGATGAGAAACGAAAAGCTTTTGACTCCACCCTTTTTAGGAAGAGCTGAATGAGTGGATCTCCCCATATGTAAACATATTCCATACATGGCTGGATAAAGCCCCTGTAGAGAGCAGCAATTGGGAGGGAGAGAAAAAACGGAACCGCAGACGCCACCGACCCTAACTTCTTAGAAGTCTGATTTAGCAAGAGATGAGATGTGAGATTTCGCATTTCAGATTTTTAGTAAAGATAGTCCGAGAATGTTCATTGTAGAATTAGGAGACAGTTGAGTGTCATTGAAGCAGAGGGATAGTTTCTGGTAGGTTTTGTCTCGTAGATAGGTAAGAATGAGGATTTTGAGGCATTGAACAAAACAAGGTTTGCTTTCCCACTAATCAGAAATATAGTAAGATCATAAGTTAGGGCGCTCGGTGGCATCCTCTCGTAATCACTTAGTGTTCCTGTTGAGTTGGACGTCCTAATAAACGACGTTGAAAATTGCAGGGTAATCATCAGGCGTAGGTGGATAGGCTTTGAGTTAGACTTCAGAAAGATCATTAATGACATAATAGAAGCGGTGGGTGATAGGACATAACCTAGGGGGAACACCACTATTGATAGGTTTAGCAGAAGAACAATGTCCGTCTACAGTAGCTGCAATAGAATGAGTTGAAAGGAAACGTAAGATGAAGTTCGAGAAAGAATGGTAGAAACCGAATGAGGGTATTTTGTTGGAAATAAAAATTTGTGCCAACTTCTGTTTGCCCTTTACATGATCAAAAGCTTTGATAGATCAAAAGCCTTTTGATATGTCAAGGGCAACGCAAAAGTCTCACTAAACCCCTAAAGGACGATGAACCAAGATTCAGTTGGAAAGCTAGAAGGTCCCGCAGTAGATTCGCCCTATACGGAAACCTACTGACGATCAGATAGAAGCTTGATGCGCTAGATGCTTAAGATCTTCTATTAAGTAGAGATTCAAAACTTTAGAAAAGGCATGAATTCAAAGCTATAGGACGTAGTTTGAAGGATAGAACGGTCACCCTTCTTAGGTAACAGGTTGGATGTGAGCAGACTTCCAGCAAGTGGAAAGGTGGAAGTAGATAGACAAAGACGGAAAGTTTTTGACCAGCGCCAGGGGCAAGCACAGAGCACATTTTGTGAGAACAATAGGAGGGACTCGTCAGGGCCGTAGCCTTCCGAGGATCTAGGACAGAAAGGGCAAAGAAAACATCATTCCGAAGGATCTTAAATGACAGGCAATAATATAGTCCAGAGGGTGGGGGAGAAGGGAAACAAGCCCTTCATAACCAGAGTGGGATTTTTTAGCAAAGGTTTGGAGCGAAGAGTTCAGCTTTAGAAATAATGGATACAGCTGTGGAGCCATCTGTGAAGCATGTAGAGAAGATGAGAAGAAAATTTTAGAAGATGTTCTTTTGCTAGTGCCAGATGTCACGAAGAGGAATTTGATTCAGAAGATTTTGACATTTTTATGGAATGAAGAGTTTTTGTTAAGTTAAGTAAGATTTGGCATGATTATGGGCAGAAATATAAAGGTGCATGAGTTTCAGGAGAGGATGCTTCCGGTACCGTTTGTGAGCCACCTCTCTAATTTCGGACAGCATGCGAACCACAGAGTTAAACCAAGTTGATGAGGCTTTAAGGATTAGAGAAAGTGTGCGGATGTTACTCCTCCATGCCAGAGACTATGTACCTCAGTTATGGTGCCTCTGCACTAAGAGATAGTCTTTGACATGAAGGCAGTACTCATGCATGGAAAATCAGAGTAGACTGCCCTTAGGTTCTTCCCACTTAGCTGAGTTGAAGTACCAGAGCACCTCCCTTGGTGGGTCCCGAGGCGGCACCGGAGCGATATGACAGGTTATGAAATACGATTGTAAATCGGAGAACCCAACGGAAAGAGAATATTTTCACAGAGTAAGCAGAAGGGTTTAGTAGTTTATGAAAAGATCAAGAATGTGGGCGTGTCCTCCACAGGCGGGGTCATGATACGGGTAGGGTGCTGCCCAGCTGCTCTAGGTCTTTGGGGATAGAAAAAGTTGTAGCTTGTCCACCAGGTTGTCAGTGAAAGAAGATGATAGCCAAGCTGGTGGTTGAAACATGAGTCCCCATGAATGAAAATTTCTGCTAAAGGAAATGAGATGAGAATGTGCTCCACTTTTATGTAAAATAGTCGAAGAATTTTACTAGTCAGAGAGTTAGGTGAGAGATTATACGCACAGATAAATTTTAGTAAGAGAGTGACATTGAAGTCGAAACAGAGATGTTGAAAATTCGGAGATTTCACGGCCGTGGGCACGAGAGCAGTGATGTCATTGCAACACATATACGCAACAGCCAGCTTGATTGAAAATGAGAATAGAGACAGCAAGAGGAGACAAAAAAGGTCGGTATATTATTATATATAGATACCGACCTTTTTTCTCTCCTCCATATATATATATATATATATATATATATATATCATATATTATATATATATATAATATATATATATATACTATATTATATATATAATATATTTATATATATATATATATATATATATTCTATATATCTATATATATATATATATATAATAAATATATATATTATATATTTATATATATATTAGTATATTATATATATATATATATATATATATATATATACTATATATATATAGTGTATATATATATGTATATATATATATTATTAGAACTACTATGAATAAATAAATCTAGCTAAGATAGAAATATCTATTATATATATCTGTATCCTCTATATATATATATATAAATATTATGAGATAAATAAATATATATATATATATATATATATATATATATATATATATATATATATATATATATAGTATCTATATCCTATATATATATATATATAGAATATATATATATATCTATATATATATATATATATATATAATATATATATACATTCTGAATAAATAATATATATATATATATCTATAATATAGGAATAACTAATATATAGATATATATACATTTAACTATATGAATAAATATATATATATATATATATATATATATTTATATATATATAATACATATTATATATATATATATATATATATATATATATATATATATATATATCTATCTATATTTTATCTCTATCTATCTATCTATATCTATATAAATATAATGAATCAAGCGGGCCATACAGAACATGAGGGGTTAGAGAGGGACCTAACAGCACATGACGGGATAGAGAGGGACAATCACAGCCATGACGGGTACAGAGGGACATAACAGCCACATGAGGGGTTGAGACGGGAATAACAGCACATGAACGGGATAGAGAGGGACATAACAGACATGATGGGGGTTTACAGAGGGAACATTACAGCACGCGAGGGGTTCGAGAGGGACATAACAGCACGCGAGGGGTTAGAGAGGGAATAGCAGCACGTGAGGGTTTGGGAGGGCTCTGAAGAAACTTCTGTTCTTGTTTTAGGGCTGCGAGGATCCCTTGGGGAACACTCATGAACCCTTGACGAAACTATGTCTTTAAAACTTGTCCTTTGTTTTACATGCAAAGACGCTTCTTTGGATCTCGCCAACGCCGATCCTACATCCTACATTCGTTACCCACACTTACTCACATCACTTACTCACTCACTGTGCCATTCACTTACTCACTCTCAGTCACTGTAATCGCACTCCACTCATTCACTCATCTATCTCACTATCTTTCACTCACTTCACTCACTCCATAGTCACATACTCACTCACTCCTCTACTCACTCATTCACTTATCTCTTCACTCACTTCACAGCACTCACATAGTCACATACTCACCTCACTATCCTTCACTCACACACTGAACCACTTGTCTACCATGTAAGCCACAATTAATTTACCTCGTAGCGACGAACATAAGATGAAATCCCCAACAAAACCTAACGTTAAAAAAATAATATCCTTTCGTGAGAAAAGTGGTACTTAAGTCGAGGTAATTAATCATCTACTTGTGTTGGACATGATGAGTGACGCGTCTGACCTGTATCCACACTTGTCGCCTCTTCCACAACCTGTAGCAGGAAAAGGGATAGGAGAGAGGGGGGAGAGGGAAGGGGGGGACGGGAGAAAGGGAGAGGGGTTTTTGCTGCCACATCGTAAACAAAACCATAATTTTACAAGATTGTTGGTTGTAAAGAGGTGTTTGAAGCCATTTTTTATATACTGCGTTATTACGAGCGACCGCGAAGCGGTCGAGAGTCCTCACTGGATACGGGATTTTTCTCACATCTAGCGGCCGACCCGACCCGACCGACCGTCACACTCTCACATCTAGCGGCCCACCCTTCACGATCGACCGTCATGCTTTTCAGCAGAGGTGGGCATTGCAATATTTTTTCCAATCCCGGAATCGCAATTCCGCAATACCGACCTGCACCAGTCCGCAATCGCAATTCCGCAATTTTTTAGATAAGCCTTTTCGCAATCGCAATTCCGCAATTCCGCAAACTAATTTTGACACCTACAATTAAGAAATAAAATGTCTCTAGCCTCTTAAACATCTCTAGATTCTTAAACATCTCAAGACTCTTAAACACCTACAATTAAAACAAAAAATGTCTCTAGACTCTTTATTAGTGTTTAATAATTCTGTATTCCTATTCAGTTTTCTTACAGATACTTTGTTTTATTGTCCTTCACAATTAGTCTTTGTCCTCTTTTACCGTAGATACAGTAAAGTCCCGCCAGGACAATTTTTTTTTTCTGTTTATCTCATCTGTGACGTGTGGTGGCGTTAATACTTACATTTTCTAATCCATGATTTCAGGAGAGTTAGAAGGGGCTATCTGGAGAGTCTGTCATTTTGTGTCTTCATCTGTATCATAGTATGGCTATAAATGAACAAATTACAGAAATATCTACAAAGTGGCTACCAACAAAAAAGTCGCCATCTAGTGTTTATTTACTGAGTGCTCTCCCGCAGCCGTCGTCGGCCCGAAAAAAAAACGAGTAGTGAAATTTTGAAACCGTATTACTCGCAGATACAAACATAAAACAACGCTGACCAGAGTAGATTATACAATCATGATATAAACTACTGTGTATCATCTTCAGTGGCACATACAAATCAGATAATGCTATATTCGTAATATTTGGCGCCTGAGCGACATGATTGCACGTGGCGACTTATTGTTATCTACGTAGTGTTTTTTCTTTACTTTTACACTTCACAGTCTACTGGCTAGTAATCCTAATCTAAGTAATCTACTAATCTTCCTCTCCTCCTCCTCCTCCCACTTCTTCTGTTTCAGCATGTGAGGTTGGCAACTATCACACACCACGGGTCAGCGTACACGCTCTCATCCCAATTCCGCCCTCACTGACTGAGTGACAGCTGACTGTGCTATAAAAAAACACTTGGCAAGTTGGCAGTTGGCAGTGTCGTCTCCACAATATTTGGTGGGAACTTATGTTCCGCGGGCCACTTGCCACTTTGAAGGTGGTGACCGTCACAATTATTGTGATTGCGTTTAAAATGTTTGGCGTTCGCAACCTCAATTCTGGCATTTTTTTCAGGCATCCGGTAATTGCGCAATTTCCGCAACCGAATTACCCTTCCGCAAGTTATTGCGATTGCGTTTCAAAATTTTGGCGGTCCGCAATTCGCAATTCCGCTATTTTTTCAAGTATTCGTAATTGCGCAATTCCGCAACCGCATTACCATTCCGCAAGTTGCGGAATTGCGGAATTGCGGACTAAAATTGCGGAATGCCCACCTATGCTTTTCAGGAGCTTATATCTTTGGAATCCCGCTTCCGATTAACAAGCGGTCATGGCCATCTGATAGCCCCATTCAATCACTATTCGCGCCCCTACAGACAAGTTTCCTTGCTATCGGGTTACTACGGGCTCGCTCGTCCTTCGCCGATTAAGGCGTCTTACTGGTCATTAGTCGTATTAGTTATCACAGTAGCTGTACTAGCAGATCAATATCATTATTATTATTATTAATACTATCTATATTGTTATAAACAATCAAAAATGAACATCAGAAGTTACCCATATTGCTGGGTAACGAATGTAGGGTTGTAGGTGGCGTTGGCGACGATCAAAGAGCGTCTTCTGCATGTAAACAAAGTACAAGTTAAAGAAATAGTTTCGTCAAGGGCTCATAGTGTTCCCCAAGGGATCCTCGCAGCCCTAAAACAAGACCAAGAAGTTTCGTCATGAGCCCTCCCAAACCCCTCACGTGCTGCTATGTCCCTCTCTAACCCCTCGCGTGCTGTTATGTCCCTCTCTAACCCCTCGCGTGCTGTTATGTCCCTCTCTAACCCTTCGCGTGCTGTTATGTCCCTCTCTAACCCTTCGCGTGCTGTTATGTCCCTCTGTAACCCCTCATGTGCTGTTATGTCCCTCTCTATCCCCTCATGTGCTGTTATGTCCCTCTGTAACCCCTCATGTTCTGTTATGTCCCTCTGTAACCCCTCATGTGCTGTTATGTCCCCTCTCTATCCCTCATGTGCTGTTATGTCCCTCTCTAACCCCTCATGTCGCTGTTTATGTCCCTCTCTAATACTTGACCCTTATTTGTTATTACTGCATTAACTTTTCTTCATTAGTATTACTATCTTTATTATTAATGTTTTTTGTTATTGTTATCATTATCAATATCATTAATTATGATTTTCTTTTATCATCCCGAATTTCTTTTTCAAGAATAAATGATTAACTTCAAAGAACATTATTGGGAACACGGAAATTTTGAAAAGTATTCATTATTTTTCCTACGAGCAGGCTCACTACTACCAATTGTGTATTTTGTAAATTATTTAAGACGAATCATAAAGATAAATAAGGGCAGGATAATTAATAAAAAAGTACAACTCCGATATTTTCAGTATAAAGATGTCAGTAAATAGTTGTAACAAAATAGGTATCATTTTGGGGGGGGAGGGGGGGATAACAATATGATATGTATTAATAATAAATAATATGATATTATACTGCTAGTACAGCTACTTGATAACTAATAACGAACTCATGACCAGTAAGAGGCCTTAATCGGCGAAGGACGGCGAGCCCGTAGTACCCGATAGCAAGGAAACTTGTCTGTAGGGGCGCGAATAGTGATTGAATCAGATGGCGATGACCGCCTGTCAATCGGAAGCGGGATTCCAAAGATATAAGCTCCTGAAAAGCATAGGTGGGCATTCCGCAATTTTAGACCGCAATTCCGCAATTCCGCAACTTGCGGAATGGTAATGCGGTTGCGGAATTGCGCATTACAATACTTGAAAAAATATCGGAATTGCGCATTGCGGGACCGCCAAAATTTTGAAACGCCAATCGCAATAACTTGCGGATGGGTAATTCGGTTGCGGAATTGCGCAATTACGGATGCCTGAGAAAAAGATGCAGAATTGCGGGTTGCGAACCGCCAAAATTTTTAAACGCAATCACAATAATTGTGACGGTCACCACCTTCAAAGTGGCAAGTGCCCGCGTGAACATTAGTTCCCACCAAATATTGTGGAGACGACACTGCCAATTGCCAACTTGCCAAGTGTAGCACAGTCAGTCTGTCACTCAGTCAGTGCGTGTTGGACTTTGGGATTGAGAGCGTGTACGCTGGCCGTGTGTGTGATTAGTTGCCACCTCCACATGCTGCACCAAAGAAGTGGGAGGAGGAGGAGAACAGGAGATTAGTAGATTACTTAGATAGTGATTACCAGCCAGTAGACTGTGAAGTGTAATAGTAAAGAAAAACACTACCTACCGTAGATAACAATACAAGTCGCCACGATGTGGCATTATGTCGCTAGCGCCAATATTCCGAATTATAGCATTACTACTGATTTGTAGTGCCACTGAAGATGATACACGTATTTATATCATGATTGTATAATCTACTCTGTTTCAGCGTTGTTTTATGCTTTGTATCTTGCGAGTCTATACGGTTTCAAATTTCACTACTCGTTTTTTTTTCGGGCGAACGACGCTGCCGGAGAGCACTCAGGTAACTACACACCTAGATGGCGACTTATTATTTGGTAGCCACTTTGAGCTATTTCTGTATTTTTTCATTTATAGCCATACTATGATACAGATGAAGACAAAAATGAACAGACTCATCCAGATAGCCCTTCTAACTCTCCTTAAATCATGGATTTAGAAATGTAGTATTAACGCACCACACCGTCTGTAAACAGCAAACAAAGTTGTCCTGGCGACTTTACTGTTATCTACGGTAAAAGAGACAGGACTAATGGTGAGGACAGTAACAAGTATATACCGAAACTGAATAGGATACAGAAGTATTAAACACTAATAAAGAGTCTAGAGACATTTTTTGTTTTTAATTGTAGTTGTTTAGAGTCTTGAGATGTTTAGGATATAGAGGATGTTTAGAGGCCTAATGACATTTTTATTTTTTAATTGTAGGTGTTCAAAATTAGTTTGCGGAATTGCGGAATTGCGATTAGCGAAAAGGCTTATCTGAAAAAAATTGCGAATGCGTGTGCGGACTGGTGCAGGTGGAATTGCGGATTGCGATTGGCAGAATTGGAAAAAATATTGCAATGCCCACCTCTGCTGAAAAAGCATGACGGTCGATCGTTAAGGGTGGGCCCGCTAATGGAGAGCGTGACGGTCGGTTCGGGTCGGGTCGGCGCTAGATGTGAGACAAAATCCCGGATCCAGTGGGACTCTCGAGCTTCGCGCTCGCTCGTATCACAGGATAATAAAAAATAGGGCTTCAAACTCCTCTTTTACAATCCCATCTGTAAATTATGTTTGTTTACGGATGTGTGGCAGCGGACTTCCCTTTCCTCCCTTCACCCCCTCCCTCTCCCCCCTCCCTCCTATCCCCTTTCCTCTACAGGTTTGAAAGAGGCGACAGTGTGAATCAGGTTCAGACGCGTCACTCATCATGTCCCAGACAGGTAGATTGATTAATTAACCTCGACTTAAGTACCTACTTTTCTCACGAAGATTTTATTTTTTTAACGTTAGGTTTTTGTTGGGATTTTCATCTATTTCCTGTCGCTACGATATTAATTGTTTGAATTATAATGGTAACAAGTGAGTGTGTGAGTGAAGATAGTGATGAGTATGTGCTATGTTAGTTGCGTTGAGTGAGTGAAAGAATAGTGAATGAGTGAGTAGAGTGAGTGAGTGAGTATGTGACTATGTGAGTGAGTGAGTGAGTGAAAGATAGTGAGTAGAGTGAGTGAATGAGTAGAGTGAGTAAGTGACTGAGAGTGAGTAAGTGAATGGCACAGTGAGTGAGTAAGTGAGTGAGTAAGTGCTGGGTAACGAATGTAGGATTGTAGGTGGCGTTGGCGACGATCAAAGAGCGTCTTCTGCATGTAAACAAAGTACAAGTTAAAGAAATAGTTTCGTCAGGGCTCATAGTGTTCCCAAGGATCCTCGCAGCCCTAAAACAAGAACAAGAAGTTTCGTCATGAGCCCTCCCAAACCCCTCACGTGCTGCTATGTCCCTCTCTAACCCCTCGCGTGCTGTTATGTCCCTCTCTAACCCCTCGCGTGCTGTTATGTCCCTCTGTAACCCCTCATGTGCTGTTATGTCCCTCTCTATCCCGTCATGTGCTGTTATGTCCCTCTGTAACCCCTCATGTGCTGTTATGTCCCTCTGTAACCCCTCATGTGCTGTTATGTCCCTCTCTATCCCGTCATGTGCTGTTATGTCCCTCTCTAACCCCTCATGTTCTGTTATGTCCCTCTTTATTCATATATTTATATATATATATTATATATATATATATATAATATATATATATATAATATATATATATTTTATATATATTTTAAAATTTTATATATAATATATATATATATTTATATATATATTTATATATATATATATTATTATATATATATATATATTTATTATATAGTTAAATGTATTTTATATATATATTTATTTATTTTTTATTATATATAATTATATTATATTTATTTATTCAATATTTATATATATAAAATATATATTTATTTATTATATATTATATATTATATATATATATATTATATATATATATATATTATATATATATATATATATATATATATATATTATATATATATATTATATATATATATATATTATATATATATATATTTTAATATATATTATTTTATTCATATATATATATATATATATACTATAAAATATATTTATTTATATATATATTATATATATAATATCATATATATTATATATATATCTATATATATTATTTATTATATTATATATATATATATATATATATTATATATATATTAATCTATTATATAAAATTATTTTATATATATATATACTATATATATATATATATATATATATATATATATATATATTATATATATACGAAATTTTTTTATTTTTTTTTATTCTAAATTTTAATCAAACTCTTTGTTTTAAAGTGGAAATAATCATTCTTTGCCAACGGCCTTGAATTTTTCGATATTTATAAACTTTTGGTTGAACTTCAATTTTCACTTTTTTTTTACTAAATTATCTGTGCTTGTATATCTCACCTCTCCTTCTGACTATTAAAATTCTTCGACTATTTCATAAAGTGGGCCTACTCATTTTCCTGTTCGAAATT
>JACEEZ010000300.1:66370-68870 GCA_016584305.1 Chionoecetes opilio
GAAAGGAGGAGAGAGAGAGAGAGAGAGATGAGGGAAGAGAGAGAGAGAGATGAGGAGAGAGAGAGAGAGATGAGAAGAGAGAGAGAAGAGAGAGAGAGAAGAGGGAGAGAGAGAGAGAGAAGAGAGAGAGAGAGAGAGAGTAGAGAGAGAGAGAGAGAGAGAGAGAGAGAGAGAGAGAGGGGAGAGGAGAGAGAGAGAGAGAGAGGAGAGAGATGAGAGAGGAGAGAGAAAAGAAGAGAGGAGAGGAGAAAGAGGAGAGAGAGAGAGAGAGATAATATGATAAAACTGACAGGGAAAGCAAATACATCTCATTTGTCCATCAAGAGTATCCAGCGAGTGGTTCTCCTCACTTGGCTAACTCGGCGGCACAGGACTTCGTGAGAGCTATAACGCCCCCCCTTGGAAGCCGCGCAGTGACGGGCGTTCGTGGCCCCGGGTCTTGCCAGTGATGCTCGCGATGTTGACAATAGCCCCCGGTCCTTCCGTGATCCTTCTTCCTCCTCTTTGTCCAACAGCGCCTTAGTAACGGCCTGAGACACGAGGAAGGTGCCTGGGTGATGCAAAAAGGCGGGTTTTTTGTTAAGAATTGTAATTGTAATGGGGGTTTATGTTTATATGATAATGTTTTTTTCTGGCAACCGCTGGCGTGCGCTTGGCGAGTGTACTTTGTCTCGGGCAGCCAGGTCGCCCGCTGCCCGCTGACCTCACTGAGGCTCATTCCCACTTCAAAAACAAGTCTCTCGCTCAGAGAGGTCGCTCCCTCACACACTCCCTCACCCGAAAGGGGGTGGACGCTTCGTTCCCTGGGCAGGGATGTTTCGAAAATCCCTCGTAAGTGAAAAACTTATGAGTGTATGGCTACAATAACCGTACGAGGATAGGCCGAGGTTAAGCTCGAACAGAGGCGGCACTCCCGTACGGTGATCGGTGGGCCTCTGATGGGGAATATTAGAGATATTTAGGGATGTGTGGGGAAATTCTGCTGACCAATCACAGAGCAGCGCCTCGCATGATCTGGCCAATCATGTTGCTCTCAGCTGTCCGGGAGCCCGAGAATAATTTAAAGAGACACTTCAAATGTGGCGAGACTGTTACAGCTTGTGTGTGCGTGTGTACGTTTAGACAATGACACACCACCACCGCATAATTATAGTGTATTTTGGTGTTTGTTGATGTCTTGTCACTTCAAATCTCACTCTCGTAGGGAGTTACGGGTGGTCCCGAGCACCCGTAGCCTTGCGGTCCCGTAGCAAGGGAGAAGACGGTTTAAGCATTAACCGTGGAGGCGCTACGAGGTAAAAGGCTCGTAGGGTAATAGTGCGTTTTCGCGACGTTTACCAACCTGGTTCAGTCCTGACTAGACCAGTCCAGACTGGACTGATGCTAGCGAAAATACATTGTGACTGTCCCCGTCCCATTCGTCGTTCCTATTGGCTGGGAGATCAAGTGGGCAGTCCTACCGTCCTGAAAGTTTTACTCCCCCCCCCCCAAAGACACACCAAAGGGTTGACTTCTCAATGGGAATTCAAGTAGCAGGGATGACTATGAAAAATTGAATGATAAAATCTCGTTTCATATACCGTCAATAACACTATCTATAGTCGCCACTGCACTAATGTCGCAGAGGGCATATATTATGAGTTTTAGCATCACTACAGACTTGTATGTGCCACTGAAGACTGAAGAGACGTGCACGTACGTAGTTTACATTATCTGCATAACACTATACATCATTTCAGTGACACATACAAGTCTGTAGTGATGCTAAAATTCGTAATATATGGCGCCTGGTGACATAAGTGCAGTGGCGACTATAGTGTTGTTGACGGTACATTCATTTCCCAAGATGTTGTTTCAGCAAATTGCGAATATTGTAATTTTTCGTGAAATTACTTTAGTCTTATGGTCGGCCATCATGGTGTTTCATGTCTTATCAGCGGCACGAGGAGCTCCAGGTCGTCTTCCTCGCTGACTGTAGTGCGCATGCGCCAACTCTCCCCACGCTGGTCCACCCTAGTCCTGCTCTCTGGGCTGCACCGATCTGGACTGATCTAGACTGGTCCAGCCCGCCTCGCGAAAACAGTGTCCGCCCCGGACTAGTCTAGTCCAGACCGGGCTAGAACGGTCGCGAAAATGCGCTACATTACTTATGGTCCCGTAACTCCTTCGAACATCTACCCCCTGGCGTCCATTACAACCACGTGTAAATATACAGTCAAGCTTTGTGTACAACGTTTATCAATATATCCCTGCATTCGTCAAGTAAGGAGGTACAGTACTTTATTTCTCACTGGGCGCGTCCTTGAAGAGTACGTGTTTGAACTACTCCACGCTGCCTTATAGACCGCTCGCTACCTACCTACCCGCTACCACCTGGGCTGTTCTCATACCCTGCAGTCCACTACAACCACATGCCCTGATATACTATTACATAATGGATTAATCATATACTGGTAACACGACACATTTATGCATCCTATATGGAATCATACAAGTCAGG
>JACEEZ010000300.1:73870-78236 GCA_016584305.1 Chionoecetes opilio
AAAAACCTGCGGTTTAATGTCTTTTGCATTCCACTTACTCGTAGATTCGAGGACTTTCGGTTATTTTCTCTATTTTATTTTACGGCTTGAGCAGCGCTCGTATGGCCCCTCTCCATATCAAATTTAATTATCTTAATCCTTTGTGTTAGGGTTTTTCCGAACACCACCCGGGAGGGGTTACAAAACCCCCCCCCCACACCCGGTACCCATTCATGCTGGGGGGGGGTCGGATTTAATTGACCGCCCGTCGTTTCGCTCCGCCGGGGATCAAAACCCCGGGGCTTCTCGGTTTGAGCCGAGCGGCTAAACCCTAACTACGGAGTTCCCTATTGTGTGTGGTGTGTGTGTGGAGCTTGGTGGGTGTTTTTTTTTTTGTGTGTGTGTGGGTGGTGTGTGTGTGTGTTATGTGGGGTGTGTGAGTTTTAATTGGGGTGTTTTGTATTTATGTGTGTTTGTATTTTGTGTGTTGGTGTGTGTGTGTGTGTGAGCTTTTTTGTGTGTGTGTTTGTATTTGTGGTGTGTGTGTGTGTGTGTGTGTGTGGTGTGGTGTGTGTGTGTGTGTGTTTGTATTTGTGTGTGTGTGTGTATGTGGCATGTGTATGTGTGTGTGTGTGTGTGTGTGTGGTGTGTGAGCTTGTGTGTATGTGTGTGTTTTGTATTTATGTGTGTTTGTATTTATGTGTGTGTGTGTGTATGTGTGTGTGGTGTGTGTGTGTGTGTTGTGTGTGTGTGTGTGTGTGGTGTGGCGCAGTGACTGGCGTTCGTGGCTCCGGTCTTGCCAGTGATGCTCGCGATGTGACAATAGCGCCGCGTCCTTCCCGTGATCCTTCTTCCTCCTCTTTGTCCAACAGCGCCTTAGTAACGCCTGAGACACGAGGAAGGTGCCCTGGGTGATGCAAAAAGGCAGGTTTTGTTAAGAATTGTAATTGTAATGGTGGTATGTTTATATGATATATGTTATTTTTCTGGCAACCGCTGGCGTGCGCTTGGCGAGTGTACTTTGTCTCGGGCAGCCAGGTCGCCCGCTGCCCGCTGACACTCACTGAGGCTCATTCCCACTTCAACACAGTCTCTCGCTCAGAGAGGTCGCTCCTCACACACTCCCTCACCCGCAAGGGGTGGACGCTTCGTTCCTGGGCAGGGATGCTCGAAAATCCTCGTAAGTGACAACTTATGAGTGTATGGCTACAATAACCGTACGAGGATAGGCCGAGGTTAATGCTCGAACAGAGGCGGCACTCCCGTACGGTGATCGGTGGGCCTCTGAGTGGGGAATATTAGAGATATTCTAGGGTTTGTGTGGGGAAATTCTGCTGACCAATCACAGAGCAGCGCCTCGCATGATCTGGCCAATCATTTTTGCTCTCAGCTGTCAGGGAGCCCGAGAAATAAATTTAAAGAGACACTTAAAATGTGGCGAGACTGTTACAGCTTGTGTGTGCGTGTGTACGTCAGAAAATGACACCCCCACCACCGCATAATTATAGTGTATTTTGGTGTTTGTTGATGTCTTGTCACTTCAAATCTCACTCTCGTAGGGAGTTACGGGTGGTCCCGAGCACCCGTAGCCTTGCGGTCCCGTAGCAAGGGAGAAGACGGTTTAAGCTTACTAAACCTTTAGAACTTTTCCTACATCGCCTTTATTGTATCCCTTGATCCACTTAAAAACTTCTATCAGATCGTGTTGTGAGTTGTACTAATGTTGCATGCGTTTTATTACTCATATTTTGATTCATGTTGACGTAACATCGTAGTTCTGGTTGCAATTTGGTTATTATTCTAGTGTTTGGCCATACTCCCCTCTCCCACAAAACAAGCTTAGGGACCTGGGGCAATGCGGGATATTGGGCTGGGCTACAAAACATGCGTCGCAACATCATAGTTTGTATGTTAGGGGTGTTGAAAAAATTCCCTAGATCCAGGGAAAATTCATTGATTTCTTCAGAGTCCAGAGACGTGTGAACCTGACGATCCTCACAGAATAATGACCGAAGTGTCGAGAACCCCCCCAACCCCCCGCTAGGAGGTTAGGTTAGGTTACGGTAGGTTATACGTATTTGGGTAAGTTAGGTTAGATTTGGTTAAGTTAGGTTAGGTTAGGTTAGGTTGGATTAGGTTAGTTTACGTTATCGTGGGTCAAGCCCCCGCTAGGTTAGGTTAATTTTGGTTAAGCAAATTTCTCTAGATACAAGGAAATTACCCTAGATCTAGGGAATTTTACCCCACCCTACACAACTCTTAAATTACGTGTTTCCGACGCATAATTTGTTCATCACTGTGGATATGTGATATGTGACATTCATGCCTCTCAATAATTCCTACACATACATGCTGTTGCAACACTATATTTGAGACATGACAACAGCGCGCGCTGTGTCGCCGCTGGTCAGTCGCTGCCCTACGGCCTGACCGCTAACAACAGCCCCCCTTCGCTGGTGGTCAGGCCTATCTCTGTTCTAAGAATAAACTACACCTACGGAAGACTGCTCGCTTCTCTTTGGATAACCTCCCCTCAACCACTCCGGTTCATCACTGCAAAACCACGAGCACCATGGCGCACTGAGTTACAAGAACTTAGAGACAGGGAGCGACTCCCGCCATTCCAACGACTCCCGCCTGGACGTCACGAGGCATTCTCTTCACCGACCCACGCTTCTTCTCTGGATTTACTTCATTTCCAGCATCGTGTGTTCGTGTGCCCGTGGACAGACGCAAGGCGTGTGGACTGCGTTTGACGGTAGGGGGTAACCGGTGTATTATAAGTGCTGTGTGTGTTTTTTCAGTGTGCATTTTTTGTACCGGGGTTCCGTTGACTGTTCACCGGTTCGCCGCTTGGTACGGCTGACCTTGAAACCAGGTGCGGGCGGCTAGAGACCCCCTTCTCACCCACCCCGCTCCAACGCCACACACACACACACACACACGCACCATACACACACAACCCAAATTCCCTGTGTTTTTTGATATTCCACGAACGGTGGTTATCTGTTCACTCAAGCGTCTCCCTTCAAGATGTCATTCCCCGTTTTGTCACCCGCGGCAAGCGGCTCGGAGGATGACGGAGAGGAAATAGCTTCCCCACCCTTTGAACCACTAAACACAACACATTCATCCCCGCTACCGGGGGACGCGATATCAAGTTTGATTCGCTATTTGGAAGAGTCCCGGTTATCAGCTGATAACCGACGCATCCAGGATGAAGAGGAGAGGTGCCAGCGTGATGAGGAGAGACGATTACGTGACAACGAGGCCAGGAGAAAGGAGGAGGATTCACGGTTCCAAGTCCTTGTCACACTCCTGTCTCCTCCACAGGCTTCGGCCAGCGCGCGGCCTGCCTCCCCTACCCCCTTGTCACGATCACCGCCTCGCTCACCGCCTCTCCTGTGGCTGCCACGCCCACCGTCGCGACTTCCGCTGGCAAGCATGTGGCCCACAGTCCACCGACGTTGCTGGCCGATTCTTCCTTCCAAGTTTTCCGGCAATGGCGTCGTCTGTGGGAAGATTACTCTACCATGCTGGATTCACAGAGGCTGCCACGACACAAGCAACTCATCCAGCTGCGGATGGCTGTGTCACTGGACGTACAAAGGATCCTAGAACACACCCTAGGGATCGCACCTGACACTTCCTTGACTGTGACAGAGGTCTTAGACACCCTACAGTCCCACTTCAAGAGTCAACGAAATGAAGCACTACGCCGTCGAGAATTACTGTGTTGTAAGCAGGCTCACGGCGAGTCATTCTCCGATTTCTTCGTACGCCTGAAGAACCTGGCAGAGGAGGTCGACTTGTGTACTGGTAACCACAAGGTGGGCATTCCGCAATTTAGTCCGCAATTCCGCAATTCCGCAACTTGCGGAATGGTAATTCGGTTGCGGAATTGCGCAATTACGGATGCCTGAAAAAATTGCGGAATTGCGAATTGCGGACCGCCAAAATTTTGAAACGCAATTGCAATAACTTGCGGAATAGGTAATTCGGTTGCGGAATTGCGCAATTACGGATGCCTGAAAAAAATGCAGAATTGCGGGTTGCGGACCGCCAAAATTTTGAAACGCAATCGCAATAATTGTGACGGTCACCACCTTCAAAGTGGCAAGTGCCCGCTTGAACATAAGTTCCCACCAAATATTGTGGAGACGACACTGCCAACTGCCAACTTGCCATGTCACTGTCACTCAGCACAGTCACTCAGTCTGTGTTTGCTGGAGCTTGGGATTGAGAGCGTGTACGCTAGCCGTGTGTGTGATTTGTTACTAACCTCCACATGCTGAACCAGAAGAAGTGGGAGGAGGAGGAGGAGGAAGATTAGTAAATTACTTAGATTAGTGATTACTAGCCAGTAGACTGTGAAGTGTAAAGAAAA
>JACEEZ010000300.1:78676-93433 GCA_016584305.1 Chionoecetes opilio
CTCCAAGGGATTCAAAAGTCTCTCTGAAACCCATGTGGCAAACCCATGTGATCACGTGAAAGAGGGAGCCGTACCATTCGCCATTCACACACCGAGGCAGGTTCCCTTCGCTTTCCAGCGTCAAGTTCAGGAGGAACTTGAGTCGATGACACGTCAGGGAATCATCAAGCCTGCCGATGACGACCCTTCAGAGTGGTGTCACCCGCTAGTCGTCGTGGCTAAGGATAAAGGTGTGAGAATCACGGTTGACTTGACGAAACTCAACGCTCAAGTGGCCCGCCCGACACATCCTGCCCGAACTCCATTCACCGCCGTCCGCAGTGTTAACCCGTCAGCGCGTTTTGTCACCACAGCGGACGCCTTGTGCGGGTACTGGCAGTTGGAACTGCACGAGGACGACCGACACCTGACAACTTTTATCACACCATACGGCCGCTTTCAACACTGCAGAGGTCCCATGGGTTTCTCGGCTACCGGTGACGCTTACTGTCTCCGCGGCGACCTGGCCCTGCAGGGTGTAGATAACTGCGTTAAGGTGGTTGACGACATTCTCCTCTTCAACGACGACTTCCCCACGCATCTCCAACGTATTCACCAGATGCTCACTAGATGTCGCAAGTACGGGATCACACTTAACAAGGACAAGTTTGTGGTCGCCGCGCCTAGTGTGAGCTTCTGCGGGTATAACCTCTCAGCTGAGGGCGTGGCCGCGGATGAGGACAGAGTTAGTGCCATCCGGGACTTCGCGACTCCCGCTAACTTGACTGACCTCCGCTCATTCATGGGCCTGGTGAACCAGCTGTCAGATTTCACCCCAGCCATCGCCGCTGCCGTCCAGCCACTCCGCCCCCTGATGAGCCCGAAAAGAACGTTTACTTGGACACCTGATCACGACGAGGCCTTCAGTCGTGTCAAGACGGCGCTGCTTCGACCGCCGATTCTCGCTCACTTTGACCCAGCACTTCCAGTTATTCTTCTAAGTGACGCCTCTCGTCTCTACGGGCTTGGTTACGCCCTTCTGCAAGACCATGGCCAGGGACGCACATGCCTCGTTCAGTGTGGCTATAGATTCCTCGCTGTCGCCGAGACCCGCAAACCCGCTCCCCCCCCCATTTTTGAACCTCGGAAAATTTGGGCCTTCTGGGGCCGCCTGCGGCCAGGGCCCCCGGTGTGCCGCCTTACCCTTTTGGAATGGGGGCCCCCAAGACTGTATCGCCGGCAGCCTTCCGGCTGGGGGTCAAGGCGGTACCCAGCTTTCCCCCCCCACCCAGGCGGTGTGTCGGTGAAAACCTTCCGTGGGCAACCGACATCACAGTGAAATTCGGGGGTTTGGGTTTGGGGGAAACACCAACTTCCCGGGTCGTCCCCCGTGGCCTTTTGGCACCCGCCCTTTTTCCCGGCCCCCCCAAATCCTGAGTTTCCGAATCCTCCCCCGGGACTGTGTCCCCCAAATCGGGCGAAAAATCAGGTCCCTCATTCACCCCCCGGACCCCCCGGTTTTGTGTCAGGCAGAGCCCGTTCAGGACCCGCTAAAGCTGGGAAGGTGGGGGGTTTGGGGTTATGGCTATAAACAGCCCAGCCCCCTCATTCTTTCCCCATGGGGGGTCTTAAAATTTCCTCACCTCCATGCTATTTGACACACTGGTCCCTGTGACACAGAAACACGTCCCCTTCATCACCCCTGTGCCCGAGCCGGAGGCTAAAAACCCAGACTCGCCTGGGTGGGGGGCTTATTGCCTATAAAAACACACCTACGGAAATCTCGCTTTTTCTAAACTTCCCTTTAAACCCACTAGTTAACATGAAAACCCCAGCAACAGCCATCTTCGGTAGGACCGGACTAACCCCGGGGCTTTCCTTGGGGGTCACCTATTGTCTTTATAAAAACCCAATAGGAAATGCACGTTTCCCGCGGAAAAATAACCCTTTAAAACCCCAAAAAACACCACTTTTATAATGAACAAGACTCGCCGCTACTTTACCTAAAACTTAATGTTTAAAACAGACCCCAAATCAACTCCCCGGACAAGGTGCCTACAACCCAGGTGAAAAACCAAATCCCCCGCCGCCTCCTTTTAATAAAAAAGCCAATTCCCAGTTTAAAAGCTCCCCCACCCCCTTTTTTGTTTTCCCCATGTAAAATCTCCCCCCTCCTTCAATAGAAAACGCCAATGGACAATTTTTAGCCGAAACTCCCCCCCAACCCTTTTTGCCCCAATTGAATAAACTTCCCGAAACAAAAAGGAAGAGGCAAATAGGAAACCGTGCATGAAATTCAATATTAAGGAAACACGCAATGTGGCCAAAAGACGGAGAAAAAAAAAAAAAAAAATTTGATTTTAATTTTCTAAAAAAAATTTATAAAAAAAAAAAATATATATATATATTATTTATATAATATTTATATATATATATTTTAAAATATATTATATATATATAATATATATATATTATATATATATGTGTGTGTTTGTGTACTTTTTAAAGGTAATTTAACTCGTTGCCTTACGCTTTTATGTACATTAACCATGTGAATTTTGTTATGCCTTAAAGTAATCGTCCAGACCATTTCATAATTCCTGATTTAATGAAATCAAATTATAGCCATTAGCGAGTATATAACAATATGTTGCCACTTTTTGCATCCAGTAAGCCTTTTTTATATAATCCGCAATCAAAATCTGCAAATTCCCCCGAGCTTCCAAAACCCCCCGAAAGGGACGTGCATACGATGCGCCACGACTCGGTGACGTCACTTTAGGTGGTCTCCTTTCCCCGCGCTAACCCAGAAGCACGTAAACACAAGAGTAAATATAGTACTTGAAGATTTTTGGGTGTTTCTGATAGATTTTTTTTTGCGATATGCCAATGCATGCATCAAATTTTTTGGGGTAGCAAGACAGCTGTGCCTTTCCAGAGAAGTTTGCACAACTTTCCGACGATACGACGACGTTAAATATGTGGTAGAGATTTGTGCGGCGGGACACATCACCCCCCACCACCCCCCATCCCGTAGTCACACACCAAGCGTAGCTTGTATGGCAGTTGCATCACAAACCAGTCAACAACCATCCCCTTTGGGTGTCATGTCACACTGTCTACATCACCCCCCACCCACCCACACATCCCCGTAGCCCCACACAATAGCGTAGCCTTGTATGGCAGTTCCGCATCACAAACCAGTCAACAACACTCCCTTGGCTGTCATGTCACACTGTCTACATCGACCCCCACCCACCCCCCACATCCCGTAGCCACACACAAAAAGTGTAGCCTTGTATGGCGGTCCGCATCACAAACTAGTCAACAACACTCCCTTGGCTGTCATTTTACACTCTCTACAACTCTACATCACCCCCCACCCACCCTCACATCCCGTAGCCACACAAATAGCGTAGCCTTGTATGACAGTCGGGATCACAAACCAGTCAACAAACACTCCTTGGGTGTCACACTGTCTGCCTTCCCGCCCGCAATTTTCCAACTCTATGCTATAGTTAATGCTATCAGTCTATTCACTTTAAATTTAAACTGGATTTTGGGAGCTGTGTGAAAATTATCCACCCAAACCCCCCTCTCAAATTGGAGAGTGGTGGTTTGTTCCCCCCCCCCCCTTAGTGAGGGAGTTGTTGTCCACTCGTCATAGGGGAGTGTAGGGATGTATATATATAATTTAAAATGGTAAGGGTAATAATTAAGGTAATTTGAGAGGTGATAAGTGCTGGGATAGAATAATTTAACATTCCAGTAATATTAAGCATTTGCACCTTAAAATAATTAGCACCTTAGTTGTAGCGGCACCATTTGGCGCAGCCCATTAGATTTGGGCTAGCCACTGGGAATTGTACACGTGGGTGGATTTTTGTAGCGGTCTCTCGCCGCTGCCCACCGGATAATCAGTACACTCCAGGCCCTTGCGGGAGTACATCTATTTTTTAAATATACGTGCTTGTGTATATAAGTAACTCCAGGCCCCTTTCGGGAGTAACATCTTTGTTAGATTATGTGCTTGTTTTATATAAGTACACTCCAACCTCCGTGAGAGAACAACATCTCTTACTAAATTACGTGGATTTGTATATATGAGGGAATTGTATATAGACTTTTTGCACAAGTGTTAAATCAAAAGGACGTGTAAATGCGACACACTGATTATCCGCCCCTTCAAGATAACTGGTTTAAAAAGCTCCTGACGCCCATATCAAACCACACGCCCCCAGCCCTCCGTCTCTGTCCTTCACGGGCGGCCCGATCACGCAATGACCACTTCGGATCACAGGACAGGCAGTATTGATAAAAGCCTACAGCGATTTCAACCCACTATCCACCGATAAGTATCCTAGTTAGTTGACTAGTTGGGGTATTGTGTCGGGATGAGATAGACGTTGGGTTTTGATTAATGTAAGACCTCATATTAAATATATGTTTGTGACATAAATTCTACAACTGGTACCCCGAGTGAGGAATATTGATGTTCATGTGATTCAGAGTGGTCATTGTGAGGCGTGATTATGAGCCTACCACAATTGCTGGTTATGAGAGCGGAGGTGAGGTGTTTTGCGGCGTCGGGAACGACTCAGCCGTTCAACTACCATACGCCAGGTAGTAGATAACATCAGCCTGTAGTTACGTAGTTAGTTGTGGTGGTTGAAATTATATACGCCAGGCTTCGTGTCTTGTTAGGCCGAGCAGGCACTACCACCACTTAGGATATATAATAATTATCAACTAACAATTATTTTTAGTGACGTAATCTTGCATTCAATGTTTTATTTGACTTAGTTTTTAACTAAATCATGGCGAAATTAGCTAAGCATTCATTATTATCGGCTAAATTAGCAATGCTCACACGAATATATAATAAATGTGAGGACGCAATTAAGGCAATACCTATTGATTATATTAATTTAAAGACAGGTCTACCACTATTAAATGAGCAATGGAAAAAATATGAGGAGGGTTACTCCTATATGAAATTCAATTAAGACAAGCTGGGGATAAAGAAATGATTCACCAATGTGTTATCAATCATGAACACGAATGTCAAAGATATCTCGATAAAGTAATTGAATATGAGGGATTACTGGAGTGTGTTCATATTCCATCAACATCTAAAGTTTCTTTAACCCAAAATTTGCAAGGTATTGAGAAGGACCCCCCACAGGAGTCAAGATTATTACACCCATGGGTAATCAACATATCAGCCACCCTTAGAGTTTAAAGATCCTCGTTAGTGGTATTTATCCCGCGCCTGTTTTCGCAAATCGGGTTATCGGGTTGTATCTGTAAGAGACAATCCGGCGTGGGGGAGGCATAGGGGGCGCCCACAGGCTCGTGGCTGGGGCAGTGGATGTTTCCTTTGTCGAGAGCTGCTTGTATGGGAAAGGAGCCTGCATGAACTCGCGCGTGTGACACCCTGAGTGGCGTCGTAGGGTGGGCGAGGCGACGCGCCCCCCGTCGTATGCCCCCAATGATTGATTGATTGATTGTTACGCCGATCAAACAGCCTGTAATTAGATTCAACTTCTCAGCCTACCAGTAAACCACTTATACCTACTAATATAATACAACCCTAATTCAGGGCTCCTAATAGTGAAGTACAAGAAGTAATTCTTGTCTTGATGTGAGAGGGGAACATCACCCTCCACATGTATATCTATGCAGCTATTGTTTACACGGGAAGTTGAACGGTTAATGAGCCTTGGTAATTGCCTAACCTGTCTCCATGGTAAACATGCTTCAATGCATGCCCTATAAACTTAGAACTATGTAGGAATTTAAACAATCTGTTCATAACTCGCTCTTTGTCGGAAGTTGATTTATACTCAGGACCCTAAGTAGTTAATGGCAGTCACTAATAGAGAGTAGTTTCCACAGCTGTTCCTAATGCCGATTGAAGGTGAGCCATAATGGTGAATCAGATCATAGTAAAGGCAATGTTTGACAGTGTTGCACACAGATCCTTCATAGCGGGAGATGTTTGAAATTATTACAACTACCATATTAAATACTTGAATTTATCCATAATCAGGTTTTCCTTGCCAATAAAGAGGCTCAACTTTTTGACATAGTTCAACTCCTAGTTCAATTAGGAAGGATATGAATGTTGGTAGCTGCTGTAGTAATTAATAATATTGGTTATTGGTTTAACTGTTATACTAAAGAGAGCACAGCTGAAATGCTGAGGGATATGGTCCTGCAAACTATTTTAGTAAGTAACCTTCAAAGACGTTGATGGTCCTTCCAATTAATATAGTGCTGATTATTTTGGGCGTTACTAAGGAGGTCACAATCATAACGTCTCTATGGTATCACGCAGTGCTGGTGGTAAGTAATAATGGACCCATCCCATACTCACCGCCGACAAGAGCAGTATCTAGTCATGCACACCCCTATTATTACAGAATTGGAACACTTTCTTGCCCACACCAGTAAGTGGGTATTACAGGAAGGATATTCAGTCCATAATGAATATATTTCCACTATTGTAAAATCCTAATAATATATATGTGTCGCGAGGAGTATATACTCAAATTGAACAACAAGGATTATGTTTAGCCCTACCTGGCTGAAGAGATGTAGTATTGAAGCCTAAATAGGTTTTCCACTCAGTCATTACATATCTGTAAATATAATAAGGTAACCTGAATTGATTCCATCGCGTGATGACATGAAAGGTGTTTCCTTATTGAGCAACTACTTAGACTACTATGTAGTCTGTCAAATCCTTAAAGGGATATCCTCTGATCTTTTGAAGTTTTGGAGCAAACAATATAAAGCTAGTATTTCCTGAGGATATCAGCTCTTGGCCTCTGCCAGCCCCCATAGCACAAATTGAACCAAATTATTAGGTCTGTACCTGATCATGAGGCATAATTATTGTTCGAGGACAAAATTTAAAAGCTGATCTTCCATACCACCTGCCTCCTAACTAATTCTTCAACGCCATCGTCTTTCGAAATTGTTGGTGGAAGAATATCATAGAACTCACTTACATGGCGGAATGGCTACAATAGTAGCCATATCAGGTGTAATTTGGATACATCATGGTAAGACAGGCTGTCAAATATTACCTCAAATTTTTCATTAAATTTAATAGATCTGAGTGTAGACTAGTCTCCTATCTAGTCCCCCTGAACTTCCCGCTTGACAGGATCCTAAATCAGAATGATGTCAATGGTGAGTACTATACGGGTTATAACAATCAGGAAATAACTCTCCGCTCGATTCAGTATATGTCAGCATATCATTGTACCTCTATCAAACTTTATTTTAACTTGAAGACCAAGTGACGAAACCACTAATTCAAATGTTCCGGCGCTTGTGGCCTGGGGTGTGTCACATGAAAGCGGACTTCAGCTTTCGCCGTCCCCAGTTGTGGAATTATCCACAAACCGACCCTCTCCAATAATTGCAGAGTGGGTGGTTTGTTCCCCCCCCCCCCTTAGGTGAGGGATTGTTGTCCACTCTTCATAGGGGAGTGTAGTGATGTATATTATATTTAACAATGGTAATGGGTACTATTAAGGTAATTTGAGTAGTGATACGTGCTGGATAGAATAATTGAATCAGTCCCAGTACATTAAGCATTTGCACCTTAAAATAATTACACCTTTGTAGCGGCACCATTGGTCGCAGCCGCATTAGATGTTCTATGCCACTGGGAATTGTACACGTGGCTGGATTTTTTGTAGCGGTCTCTCGCCGCTTGCCCACCGAGGAATCAGTATACTCCAGGCCCTTGCGGAGTAACATCTATTGTTTAGAAGTTACGTGCTTGTGTATATAAGTAACCACCCAGGCCCATGCGGGAGTAGCCTCTATGTTATAGATACGTGCTTGTGTATATAGGACACTCCTAACCCTCCGTCGAGAGAAAACACCCTCTTAATAATTATATACGTGTATTTGTATATATGAGGGAATTGTCGTAATAGACCTCTTTGCACATAGGGTTAAATCCAAGACGGAGTGGTACATACGACACACTGATTTCCGCCGCGGTCAGGTACGGGTTTATGAACATCCCTGACGCCCCTTCAAACAAACACCGCTCCAGCCCTGCCGTCCTCTGTCCTTCACGGGCGGCTCGATCACGCGACTGACCGACTTCGATCACAGGACAGGCAGTATTGATCAGTAAGCCTACCGCGATTTCAACCCACATACCCGATAGTATCCTAGTTAGCTTTGACATAGTTGGGGTATTGTGTCTGGATGAGTTAGACAGTTGGGTTTTTGATTAGTACGACCTCTCATATTAAATATAGTATAGTGACATAAATTCCCACATACGAGCCTGCTCGATGCCTACCCGAGTTTGTAAGGACGATCGCTGATTGGCTGATAGACTCGGCTCGGTGTGTGGTGGTGGTTACATTTTTTGCCTCGCCGCGAGCTACCTAAACCCTTTGTCTTTGCCTCAGAAAAAATATTCATATTTCTTGTGCTTAACCACCCGTTAACACAGATCTGCCTATTTTGTTTGTATCAGTGAATCAGTCAGTTATTGGTCACATACACACGCTTTATCGTAACTCAATAGGGTACAAAAAAAGTCTGACTGAGTAATCTACAGGAGTTGCGTTTTTCAGGTTTCAGGGATGCAGTGAATTTTTACTCCTATCAAATCCGGTGTATTTTAAGCTACAGAGTATTTAGGTTAAACTGAGCCTACTATCGTGTTCAGAGATCATTTGATGCCATATCTTGAGCATAAAACATTTCAGTAAGACTATAACCAATAATTAGAATAATTGAAGAAGGTCAAAATCAGTGTATAAACATTTTGTCTTCTTTTTTTGCTTCAACTCGCTGTAACTCCATCCGTTTTGCTTGCATTGATTTCTATCGCTGTTTCAAAATCCTCTATCGATTTCTCCGTTCCTTAAGGTATGTTAGCTACGTACCAATAAGGAAAAAGTATTTGGTCAAATTTTTATAAGTACAACTCCTGAAACTGGCGCCGTGACTGGTGAGCCATGTGCTCCTCATGAGGAAGACGAGTTTTTCTGGGGGATGCTTCAGCATCACATCACGGCGCCCCCATTTTCAGTAAGTTTTACTTTATTAAACACTTGACCCCATAATTTTTCCTTATTGGTACGTACTACTCCTTTAAGAATCGGAAAACTCTCCCACCGACGCTAATCGTTATATCTGCAGGCCTTGTTTATTTCTTCCCATAAGGAGCTAGCAATCCTCTTTACATAAGTTTGGGGCCTATACACTAACCCAAACTTTTCTCAGTTCCCTCCGTACCTCTACCCATATAGACTCTATGCTGTCATCTGTTTTTAACCATTATTACACACACTGCATGCATCTCTGCTACAGCGCACTCCTGCCCCCTCGTGCTTGGCCAACTCTAGTCCTTGTGAATAATTATCACCCGCTATCTCGATTCCGGATCAAATCTACCTTTCCTGACATATCAAACAATTTTCTGTTAATGACTATTATATTAGAAAGCCTCTCCACTATTTTTCTATTCTCTCTCAGAAATTTATCTTGTTTAAATACTCTACAGTTTGTATAGTGACCTTCAAGGCAAACTCCTCTATATTTTTGCCAATTTTCCTTTTATCTTTAACGTAAACCCCTCCTCACGTCTCTTCTTAACGAATCAACGTTAAGTTCTCCGCCTTCTGAAACTCCTCCTAGTGGTCGCAAGTTTCCTTCGCCGACCCCAGTGTCTACGTCCCTTCTCTAATCTTAAAAAATCCTGCAGTGCACCTACCTCCGTTTTTAATAGGGATTCAGACAAATCTGAACGTCCTTTCTCTCGAAAGTGCACCCCGCTCCCTACGTTAGAAGGGGGTTATGCCCGAAAAGAGGTCCGAGCTGGTCGACAAGGCCACCACATGGCTTTGCAATGAAGTGCCAGCACGGCAATTCAAGCAATAGCCTGGATTATCTACAAGTCGTCAACATAGCGTCTTGGAGGAGAAACCACACACCACAGGGAACCCCACACCCTATCCCTAACACTTTACTACAGCTTTTCTTGAAACCGCTGCGTAGCAATTCCTCACTTCTATAAACACTCACCATCGTTTCCTCCCCCAGCACTCGAGGCAAACGATGGCCTTTTTTCTTTTTTTTCCTTTTTTGTTCCTCTTTTTCTTTCTTTCTTTTTTTTTTTTTCATTTTTATCTTATTTTTCTTGGGGTTTCCCTTCTTTCCCTTGATCCGCCATGCCTCAACTATCTTATAATAATCACTTACATAACCCCTTCCTCGCCTGGGTAAACTCACTCCACCAAACAACACAATATATCCCACTCAAAACATCCGACTATTCCATTGCGGCATTCCCCTCTCCTGTCCAACAGACTTAGGAGAACCCTGCTCCTGCTGTCGAGATGCCTAAGCCTGCTGTCACCACAAAACCACCAATTTTTAAACCTGCGGGTGTGATGTATCGTCTAAATTACCGTCCCTTACCAGACCCACTTCCTACCCCTGGAGGTGCTAACCATCCGACTGCTTTCTCTTCCTCTCTTTCCTGCTGCTTTGTTGCAAGAGAGATGCCGAGCCACCCCGAGAGTACTTTGAACTAGTTCATGCAACACAGAACAACATGGTTCATTCATTGTTTTACCTTTTTTTCTTTTTCCTTCCCCTTTACTTTTTCCTCTCCTTTGGTGGTTGGGCGTACTCTCTACTGTCCAACCAAGCTCAACCACCTATCCATTCATCACTAATCTTCAACAAGCCACGCTGGACCACCCTGCCTGAAAAAACCCCTTGCCTGCCCATTCCATTCACCAACCTCTCTGCCCATTGTCCTGTGGTGACTAGTTACTAGAGAGACCACTGTACTTCCTTCTATTAGGGTAGTAGCCGAGCAGGCAAAGAAGTAAGGTACAGCGTGGAAGGAGAACGAGTGGGGCAAGGTCGCCAAGGTCCTCTCCCTCTGTGTACCAACCTTCCGCTTCCGCCGCTTTATCTCCCTCTTTGTAACCATCCCGCTGGTCACCCAGACCTCCCTCTTGTGAAGCCCCGCCACTGGTAACCTGTGTAGGTACCCACCCCCCCCCGCGTACCAACCACCGCATTGCTCACCTGGACATGACTCCTTCCTCCTCGCCCTCTCTCTGTAAACCACAACAGCCCACACCTCGGGTATGTACTCCAATCCAACCCCGAATTGTAACCACAACCCGTGGTACGCCCACTCTGGGTAGCACCGCCCGAACCTCCCCCCACACCTCCAAACCCAGACTAACCACCTAAACCCACCCGCCAATCCTGGTATCCCTCTGTGGTTAACCCACACCCCCCCCAACCCCCCCCCCGCTCCCCACCCCCCCCGCCCACCTACACACCCCCGTACCCCCTATCCCTCCTCCCTCTGGTACCTTACCGCCCCACCCCCCCCCCTTCCACCCCGCCCCCAACCACCCAACACACCCCCCCAACCCCCCTGTAACCCCCCCCACGTGTCTCTCTTCTCCTCGTCTCTTTCTCTTCCCTCTCTCCCTCCTGTTACCCACGCGCCCCCCCCCCAGCCTCCACTTACCCTGTACCCCAAGTAGTTACCCCCTCTACCACTCTTGCTACTGTAACCCCCCCCCAAGACCCCCCACCCCACGCCTCTGGGACTCTGGTACCCGCAACCCCCCCCCTCCAGGGTACAAGTCCACTTTTCAAAAAATTGTCCCTATAACAACGACAAAAAACAACACAACAACATAAAAACACCAAATCCCTACTCGCATTGGTGCCCCCCCTTGGCCCTGATGGATGGTTTGTGCCTTTGGCCCCCACTTTCCGTTGTTCCTTTGCTGTGCCCTGCCCCTCCTGCCCCCCTCGCATGTGCCCCGTTTGCCCCTCCCTTTCCACTCCACTTTCACAGAGTCACTTAGTCACTGAATCTACCTCCTCCTTCTCATCTGTCACGTCTCTTCCTCCTCCACACTTCAGGAGATCGTAATCTCTTATCTCTTGTTTCCTCACACCATCCTTTTCCGTTCCTCAAACCAACCACGCCTTTTCAAATCGTTCACACTTTCCACCTAGAAGTCCTTTTCCAGTCATCGATCGAATAGATCGCCTCCAGAACAACTTAAGCGCCACACCACAGCACCCCTTCTACTTACACTCGCGCGAACCCTTCTCATCTCCAAATTACAACTCGAAAACCCCTTCCTCTCTCTCTCTCTCCCTCAAAAAAAACCACACTCGCTTTCCCCTTTCATTCAATTCCTCTTTTCCGCCACCTCAAGCAGACTCCTTCACTACTATACTACTTACCGACCTAAAACTAAGTACAGCACTCTCCACCACGAGCAGAAGGCACTTAGAGCCACTTCTCTCCCTGCCTCAACTAAAACACTACTTCGCCGAGGGGGGACGACTTCGCGGGGGGCGGGCGCTGGGGTCGCGGGGGGCGGGCCGAATTCCCTCCTGCGAATTTCCCGTCTGCAGCTGACAGACATCTTGACCTCAGGTCTGACCCCTCAACTAACACACCCACACACGGAGCTTGTTATGAGCAGCACGTCCTCTGGCGCGCCTCAGACCAAGTGCCACCCTCAACTGATACAACACTCATAGGGCCTATCTATGTGTAAGAGGAGTTAAGCAAGAAATAAGAATATCTTTTCTTTTCTCTAAAACGAGGGCAACGCAAGGGTTTTGGTAAGCGGCGCGCGGCGGCGCCGAGCAAGGTACAACCACCACCACCACCCAGCCCCCGAGTACATATCAGCCATCAGTACTACGGTCCTTTTACAAACTTAGGGTAGGCTCAGAGACAGCTCTCCCAGCCACGGAATCCACCTTTAATGATAACTATATAGTATGTTGGTTTCCGAGTACTGGCGTTTAGCTGTAGCTCCGAAAGTACATAGATTTTCTCGAAATTACCTTCATTGTGTTCACCACACACAATTATGGTTTTCACTTACTTACCAATCCGATGTTGTTTTGGAAGTGCCAGTCCTCCTGCTGATTCTCAGTTTCCGCTAAAACCTGTTCGTCGCCCCGTATTCTGGTTCAACCATATAGGGTTGGGCTCCCATCACAAACTGAGGTCGTTTTCCTCATATACGCGAGCAGCGTCATTTATTTCTGTCTCAGATTGAGCATCGTACTCTAGATCTGTAGCACCGACAGATTCACTGTCTGACACCGAAGTACAATCGCTCATCATCACATTTGCCGACAGGTGTCACACAGGCAGACGACTGTTGTTTACATTTGAGTACCTATTGTGACGTCATCAATAATATTCGCAGCCCTGTTGGAGGGAAGAAAGTTTTTTTCGCGCGCTTTTTACAAAAGTCATGTTTTTACGGAAATAAGGCCTGGAAATCAATTATTTTTTGGTGGATTAGGTGTTTTGAATGAACATTCAACATAATTAGGCAAACAAAAATGGGTCTGGACGATTACTTTAAACAAAGTTTATATTTTATTGTTCAAAACTAGAAGAAAATCCACCACCACCACTACCAGCGGCAGCAGCAGCAGCAGCAGCAAACCCACGTGATAAATGACTGTTTACAAAATGTATTCACTCATGGTCAATCGTTTGTCTCCCTCACCACCTTCAGATTCGCACTAAAAACAATAGCGGGTTGCGGCCAGCCTCACCCTCGGCTTATGCTGTGGTGCCGCCACGGCTCGGCAACTGTGAAGCTCAATTTATAGCACGTGAGGCCGAGTCAGAATACTTTACGACATTGTTCAGCCAGGTGCAGCCCGCCTAAACGTGTAATAACCAACGCCCTTATATAATTGGACTTTTTAGTGCACAAGCAGGCTCTTTGCTGTACCTGTGTCGGCGTGGACTGAATGATACTCGAGGCTGAATTCCCAATAATCTGTCGACGAGGTGAGCTTTAGGCGAAGCTCCTACCTGTAGTTTGGTACTAAGCGACCTTTAAAGGAGGTACTTAAAATGTTATAGCGGCTGTTAGCAAGCTGAAATTGACGCGTAACATAATAACTGTAGTGGTAACTCAGGCCGATGAAGACAACCGTTAATTTTGCCGTTTTATTGCACTGCCTTAATCATAGCAGACTGGTCAACTCACAGGTTGGCCTCGGGGCCCGAAACAAGACTTGAAACGAAACAATATATATATGAAACACTCACACAAACAAAACAATATAATATATGAAACACTCACACACCACAATATCATTAAGTACAGGTTAATAGTTATTAGATTACACGCATACACTACACTCCCCCCTGATCCTATAGATCACTATATTGACATAGTTGCGTAGGTCGGCGCTCCCGGGACCCGACGCAGCTGGGTCTTTCTGGACTATCTGCTCCCTCCTCGATTGTGCCTTCATCCTCGGAGCCCCTCGTAGGGCCCGGCACCTGGATCAACAAGGCGTCGTCTTCCTCTACCAACATCCGGCTGCTCTGACGCTGAAAGTTCCCCCGGGGTGGGGCAATGGTGAAGTGACCAAAAACCGCAGATCACGCACATGGCAAGGCATACCGTCAACCTCGACATTCTGGGGCGATACAAGTCGCGTCACCGTGCCCTCGAGGCTCCTGGAGTCGCAGCGCCTGCTGGGGTGGCGGATCCACACGCGATCCCCGACGCTATAGCGGTGCTGGTCGTCCGCTGACTGATTTTGCTGCCTCACCTCGTCGATGCCGAGCAGCCTCACCTCGTACCTAAATATCTGGTTAGCAGGGGCGGATGCAGCGTCGTTCCCTCGTGGGATCACGTTTTTGCGGTTAACCCCCTCTGCCAAGAACAACCTTTCGCGCCCCGGGGGGAA
>JACEEZ010000301.1:0-12500 GCA_016584305.1 Chionoecetes opilio
CTTCACTCCTTCATTCTAATCTATCCTTTTTTATCATATGTACTTTAGTATATTCTCATTTTTTTTACTATATGATTTGATTTTTATTCTATATGTTTTTAACATTTTATTATTTAGATGTAAGAATTTAGTTTATTATCATATATTTTGCAGTGTTTGGTTACTACTTTTTATTTTTTCATTTATTTTTTACTTAGTGTAGGAATGTAGAATCTGTATCATTACATTTCTTATTTGTTTTACTATTTTGTTTTATATTGTATTGATTGTTTAAATTGTTAGTCCTTTCTTCCTATATATATATTTTGCAGTGTTGTACTACTTTTATTTTTTCAATTTTTTTTACTTAGTGTATGAATGTAAGTATGTTTGATCAATCGACATTCTACTTCCTTTTAACTATTTTTTTATATTGTAATTAATTTTTAAATTGTGTCCTTCTTTCCTAATACTATGTTTCGGATATTTATGCTTTTTATTTGTTCTTTCGTATATCTCTCCTCCTCTCTTATCCATCTTTATCCTTATAATCATTTACCGATTCTCTCTTCTCTTCGACTTTCTTTATTTCGTCTCTACTCCCTCCTCTCTCTTTCTCTATCGCTCCTCTTCTCCCTCTCTTCTCTCTCTTCCTCTCTTCTCTCTCTCTCTCTCTCTCTCTCTCTCTCTCTCTCTCTCTTCTCTCTCCTCTCTCTCTCTCTCTCTCCTCTCTCTCTCTCCTCTCTCTCTCTCTCTCTCTCTCTCTCTCTCTCTCTCTCTCTCTCTCTCTCTCCTCTCTCTCTCCTCTCTCTCTCTCTTTTGACACTTTTACGTTTCGTCCCACACACCCTTGTATACCTCCTCTTCTTCTTCTTATTATTATTATTCTTTTTCTCTTCTTTTTCTTCTTATTCCTATTCTTTTTATTCCTCCTCCTCCTCCTCCTCCTCCTCCTCCTCCTCCTCCTCCTCCTCCTCCTCTAAATCTCGAGGTTTCTGAGATAAAGCTATTGGAAAAAGACACTTGAAGATACGCGATGTAGAGTTTGTAACCCTTCCCAAGAATTCTTACGGTAACATTCTGAGCCTTCGAGTTAGTTGACGGAACTTAGAAATAGAAAGGAAGAAAGAAAAGGGAAATGGAGAGGAAATAGAAAAGAAGGTGTAAAGGTGTATAAGAAACAAAGAGCAAGAGAGAGAGAGAGAGAGAGAGAGAGAGAGAGAGAGAGAGAGAGAGAGAGAGAGAGAGAGAGAGAGAGAGAGAGAGAGAGAGAGAGAGAGAGAGAGAGAGAGAGAGAGAGAGAGAGAGAGAGAGAGAGAGAGAGAGAGAGAGAGAGAGAGAGAGAGAGAGAGAGAGAGATAGGATGGCGTTCGACCTGTTACGCCAAGTGGAGATAAACATTAAGAAAATAGAGGAAGCGAGAAAGCAGTAATATAATCGTTATGCTTATCGGAATGCTGATCTGCCCTGACTCGTACACCTATTTTAGGGTAACACAAACCCCTGAGCATATTACGTTATCATTGTATGGGGTGTGAGATGCCCCGGCTAAATAGTACGTCCACGCATACGTAGACATATATGTTATAATACGTATAAGAGAAAAGAGAAGAAAACAAACAACCCAAAATAATATATGAATAATTTGTCTGAGAAGCAGATGATAATACGAACCAAAACAAAGCAAATTCCTGGATGAAACCAAGTCAAGGAAAGTGGAAGAGGGTGAAAACTTACGCAACGGAGAAATAAACAAAGAAGAGAGATTTCATGCATAAGGAAATAGTTGAAACCACACTTTAACCCCTTAAGATCCAGAACGTAATTTCCATTGTAATTTGGCTACCATTACACGATTTTTAGTGAGTAAAAGCAATATTTGATAGATATGACCTGTTTATTATCCATGTCGACTAACTAATTTGGTATATTCAGTTACTTTTCGTAATGTTATGCCTCGACAACATACAATTTTTTTTTATAGCAAAGGAAAGGTCTGGGCGTGAAGGGGTTAAGCATCGCACACGGTAAAAAAAAACATGAATAAAAGAATATATAGCACAAGAGATCCCGTGGTATTATAAGTTACTGAACTCACTAGATAAACAAATGGCTGGAAACGGCTGGATAAACATGGAAAAGCGGATTTAACAGGCCGGAAGCGGATTAGGCTATGGAAGATGATATAGATACAAAAGAAGATGACTATACATAAGAAGCTACATAATAAATAGAGACACATAAGAAGGGGCTACAATACACATAAAAGAGAGGGAGCAAAGGGGAAATATACATAAGAACAATAAATAGAGACACATAAGAAGGGGCTACAATAGACATGAAAGGGAGGGAAACATAAGGGGAATATACATAAGAACAATAAATAGAGACACATAAGAAGGGGCTACAATACACATAAACGAGAGGGAGCAAAGGGGAAATATACATAAGAACAATAAATAGAGACACATAAGAAGGGGCTACAATAGACATGAAAGGGAGGGAAACATAAGGGGAATATACATAAGAAGCTAAAGAATAAATAGATACACATAAGAAGGGGCTACAGTAGACATAAAAGGGTAGAAACAAAGGGGGTAAAGGGACGTATTGTAGGCACTGAGGGGGCTTTGACCGATCTCAAGAGGAACATTTCACGCCTGGCAAAGTTACTAAGGACTTGTAGGATAGAGAATGAGAAACGATAGAAGCTACGAAACGAAGCTGCGTGAAGTTAAGAGGTGTGTTTTAGGCAAGTTACGTAAGATATAGCTCAGCGAGAGAGAGAGAGAGAGAGAGAGAGAGAGAGAGAGAGAGAGAGAGAGAGAGAGAGAGAGAGAGAGAGAGAGAGAGAGAGAGAGAGAGAGAGATTTATTGAAAAAAACCCATCAGAGTAGCAGGACACCCATGAGTAAAAAGAGATAAAAATAAAGAAAGGTAAAATAAAAAAACCAAAATCAAAGACGTAAAAAGTTAAATAACAGAAAAAGAATACACAAATCATGACAAGGAAGAGTAAGAGTAGGCGGAGGAGGAAGACAAGAAGGAGGAGGAGGAATAGGAAGAGGAGGAGGAGGAGGAGGAGGAGGAGGAGGAGGAGGATGAAGAGGAAGAGGAAGAGGAAGAGGAAGAGGAGGAGGAGGGAAGGAGGAAGAGGAGGAGGAGGAGGGGAGGAGGAGGAAGAGGAGGAGGAGGAGGAGGATTACATAGGATTACATAGGAGTAACAGACACCAGGAGACCTATTGGTCCATAGCGAGGGTATCTGCTGAACTACATACTACTAACTATCAACTACTTGTAAGAAAACAGTTGGAAAATGATACCATGTCCCTAAAGAGGATAGGAACATGGAAGTTTCATAGTGCAGAATGATAGGATATGAAAAATACTAACTACAACTACCACTACCACTACAACTAATCGATACGGGGGACTAGATATGAATTCGCACTATCAATACCCATTTACTTTACAGTGCGCGTCAAGTCTGTTTTTGAATGTAGTTATTGTGCTGGCTCCGACAACATTTGCTGGTAACTTGTTCCATCGATCAACGACTCTAACATTGAAATAATTTTTACGGAGATCGGTGATGCAACGTTGACCGTTTAGTTTTAAACCATTATTTCTTGTTGTCACTTGAGTTTGAAAGCTCGAATGGGTCCTCTTGATTAATGACATCAAATCCTTTTAGGATTTTAAAAGGTTCTATCAAGTCCCCACGGATTCCTTCGATCCTTTAAGGAAAACTTTAAAGTTTCCGCAGTCTCTTTTCATAAGATGAATTTCGCAGAGATGGAATTTGTTTGGTTGCTCTTCTTTGCACTGATTCAAATTTTTGGCTTGATCTTTTACAAAACAGGGCGACCAGAATTGAACGGCATATTCCAAGTGGCGGCCTAACCAAGGACGTGTATAATTGTGTCATTACTTTCGGAGTTTTATGTTCAAAGTTGCGTTTAATAAAGCCCAACATCATATTTGCCTTTTTACTGGCAGCTAGGAAATGCGGACTGGTTTTCAGATCATTACTGATGATGAAACCTAAATCCTTTTCCTGCTGTACTTCAGTTAACGATTTATTTTGCATTTGATAGTTATATTTGAGGTTATCGTTGCCTATATGCATTACTTTACATTTATCGGAATTGAATTTTAATGGGCATTTATCACTCCAATCTGTATTTTTGTCGAGATCACTTTGTATGAGTTCGCAGTTTTTCTCTAGTATATGCTTTACCGCCTAATTTTGGTGTCATCTGCAAATTTCGATATTTAGATACAAGTCCGCAGTCCAATCGTTGATATATATCAGAAAAAGAGTAGGCCCCAAAGACCGAGCCCTTGGGCCCCCACTAGTAACATCAAAACCAATCTGATGCCTCGCCATTTATTACTACCCGTTGTTTCGATTTGAAAGCCATCGCCATCCATGAACATAATTGCTCTCCTAAGCCATGTGCCCTTAGCTTGTCAACAGTCGCTTATGGGGAACTGTATCGAAGGCTTTCTAAAAATCAAGGTATATTACTCCGAGGGAATTTTAGCGTCCCATTTTTGAATAAATGACATTAAAAAAATAGAGTAGGCTTGTTAAGCAGGTCTTTTTATTTCGAAATCCATGCTGGGAGTTTAGTATTGAGTTATTTTCATCGAGAAAAGACACTATTTTATCCCGCAATATTTTCTCAATATTTAACAATCACAGACGTTAGACAAATTGGGCGATAATGACTTGCTAGGCTCTTACTCCCTTTCTTGAATATGGGTGCCACATTAGCTAATTTCCACATACTAGGAACATTTTTTTCCATTACGATTTATTGAGAATAATCTTAATGGAGCGAAAGTTGACTGTGACCCTTCGCGAAGTAATCGCGGGGAAATTCGTCCCCCCCCACGGATTTTACTGGGTCGAGTTTCTGCAAATACTTTGATATTTCGTCTACTGTTATCTCTCCTATTACCAAACTATCACTTTCGAGTCCTGCATACATGGTTTACTGGTTTCTGGTAATGGAGTTTTGTTTTTCTTTAATAATACCGCATTAAAGTATTCATTGAGTACGAACGCCATCTTTTTATTATCATTTACCAAGATGTTATTTTATTTTCCCGTGGCCCCAAAACTTGTTTTGACGTTTTTCTTACTTCGAAGTATTGAAAGAACCTTTTCGGGTTGATTTGGATTCCTTTGCAATTTTTTCTTCATACTCGCGCTTTTTAGTCTTTTTTAATCCTTTGCAAGACGTTTTTACGTCATTGTATTCTCTAGAATCGCAGTCCGCATTTGATCGCTTGTAAACTTTACAAAGCTCGTCCTTCTGCCAATGATTTGTTGAATCTCATTAGTCATCCAACTGGGTTTGTTTATGTTATTTAGACGTTTTCCCTTTTCATGGGAACATGTTTTTCAACCACCGATTGGAGTTTAATTTGTGAATTTAAAATTTCACATGTTTTCGGCGTTATTACCGTTTAGTAGGTCAACCCAATCAACTTCGCTTAGTAACCCTGCTGATCTTCGTGAAAAACTGCTTTATTATAATTGGGAACTAATAACCGATTTTCTGTGATGTCTACATTGCAATTTATGCCGCATCTGATTAACCTGTGATCACTGTTTGTCAAATGTTCACCTATATTGCAGTAATCAATCAGATCAATGTCGGTAGTGAAAACTAAATCTAGGATACTATTATCCCTTGTAGTCTCACGGACCACCTGATTTAAATATACTTCGTTTACCATATCAAGCAATCGAGGAGGAGGAGGAGGATTACATAGGATTACATAGGAATAATAGACACCAGGAGACCTATTGGTCCATAGCGAGGGTATCTGCTGAACTACATACTACTAACTATCAACTACTTGTAAGAAAACAGTTGGAAAATAATACCATGTCCCTAAAGAGGATAGGAACATAGAAGTTTCATAGTGCAGAATGATAGGATATGAAAAATACTAACTACAACTACCACTACCACTACAACTAATCGATACGGGGGACTAGATACGAATTCGCACTATCAATACCCATTTACTTTACAGTGCGCGTCAAGTCTGTTTTTGAATGTAGTTATTGTGCTGGCTCCGACAACATTTGCTGGTAACTTGTTCCACCGATCAATGACTCTAACTTGAAATAATTTTTACGGAGATCGGTGATGCAACGTTGACCGTTTAGTTTTAAACCATTATTTCTTGTTGTCACTTGAGTTGACAGCTCGAATAGGTTCTCTTGATTAATGACATCAAAACCTTTTAGGATCTTAAAGGTTTCTATCAAGTCTCCACGGATTCTACGATCCTTTAAGGAAAACATATTAAGTTTCCGCAGTCTCTCTTCATAAGATGAATTTCGCAGAGATGAGGAGGAGGAGGAGGAGGGGAGGAGGAAGAGATGGAGGAGGGGAGGAGGAAGAGGAGGAGGAGGGGAAGAGGAAGAGGAGGAGGAGGAGGAGGAGGAGGAGGAGGAGAGGAGGAGGAGGAGGAGGAGGAGGAGGAAGAGGGGGAAGAGGAAGAGGAGGAGGAGGAGGAGGAGGAAGAGGGGGAAGAGGAAGAGGAAGAGGAGGAGGAAGAGGAGGAGGAAGAGGATAAGGAAGAGGAAAAGGAAGAGGAAGAGAAGGAGGAGGAATACAAAGGAATACAAAGGAAACACAAACAGCAACAGACCGATAGGTCCTTACAAGGCTGTTTGCTTTAACTACACTACACTAACTAGATAATAAGAGAGAAAGGATAGGAAGTAGAAGGCTCCTCCCCACCCACCCATCCCTCCAGCCGAAGCTGGCCGGAAAAGAAGTGATACCATGCAATATAGAAAAACTGCATGGAATTTGTGAGGAAAGTTGAAAGCTGTAATCTATGGCTAACTAATACTAGTTTGGGGGGGTAGGTTTAGTGCTTGATAGATAGGTCATGTTATGTGTGTTTTGTAATGGTGTGAACACAGTGTGGAGGTTCAAGGGTGGTGCGGCAGCCTTGCCTGGCGCTTTCTTGGGAGGCAGCAGTCAATCAGGCCCCAGCTCCGTTCAAACCACTGCGGATTGTGTACGTTCCATGTAGGACGCCGTACACTTCAATGCCTCCTGCAGCAGTGACCCCTGGTACCTTAAATCCCGATGGTGGTCACTAACTGTCAGGACCCTAACTGAACCACAGCCCGTCACAGGTCGAGAGTAGTAGTGGTAACCATTAACTCGGGGCTATCTGTGTGTGTTATGAGGTCTAATGTAGTGTTGGTGTAGGCTCAGTGTGGAAGTTCAAGGGTTGGTGCGGCAGCCTTGCCTAGCGCTTTCTTGGGAGGCAGCAGTCAATCAGGCCCCAGCTCCGTTTCAATCCACTGCGGTAGTGCACTTTCCAAGTAGGACGCCCGGCACTTCAATGCCCCCTGCAGCAGTGACCCCTGGTATATAAATCCCGATGGTGGTCACTAACTGACAGGGCCCTTACTGAACCACAGCCCGTCACAGGTCAAAGTTTAGTAGTGACCTTTTTACTCGGGGCTGTCTGAGACGTGTGGGAGGGGTTGTGAAAGACGCGACTCGAAATCATTTTACGCAATGAGAGTAAGTATCAGAGGCCCGCGAGATAATTTATTATTTCGAGATAAACAGGGGACAACCGGGGATTTGATATGAAATATTTATCGAGGCGATTTTTAAAATGATTCTATTGTATTTGAGTTTACTACGTCTGACGGCAGCCCATTCCATACGTTTACAACACGGTTTGTGAAGAAGTACTTTGCCTCGTTCGTTACAAACCGTTTCCTGCTTATTTTAAATCCGTTGTTTCTAGTTGAGCTTGACCGGGGGTCAAGCTTAACAAGCCCCCTCAAGATAGGGGGGGCTTGAGGAGGAGGAGGAGGAGGAGGAGGAGGAGGAGGAGGAGGAGGAGGAGGAGGAGGAGGAGGAGGAGGAGGAGGAGGAGGAGGAGGAGGAAGGTGGAAGGGTGGTGGGCGGGACAGTCAGCTTATGTTACAACGATTTTCCTGCAACAAAAGAGTTTCCTTGTGTATCCGCTTACCTACCTACTCCTCCTACTTACCCCTCGACCATCGCGGACGAAAAATTACACAATCTAAGCGCTGGGCAGTAAGCCATTTGCGACACCTAGAAGGGAGGAAGGGAGTGCAATAATACAAGAACACAACGCCATTTGGTAAAAGAGGAAACAAGACACAGGGGAAACGAGGCAGCAAACTAATGTAATGCTACGGAAATAATGTAAAGGATAAAAAAAATGAATGGAAAAAGTCTTGAGAAAACGGACCGTGCTGAAAAAAAAGTGCGATAAATAGTTGATATTTGAAAGACGGCGAGACGACATGTAGAGAAAGACAAGTTATCTATTTTGAACAGGTTGGCAGGATAAAATACAGTCGGAGAATTTAATATAAGAGAATGTGATATAAATCCAATAAAGTAATGAAAGTTTAGAAGGTTTGATAAAAATTGTGCTCGGTTTTCTTGGGTGTCATTTGTGGGGATGAAATATTTACTAATAAAAAAGGTTCAAGATTCATAGTGTATACAGTACACATTAACCCCTTGAGTCCCAGAAAGTAATTTTCATTGTAATTTAACTACCATTAGACAATTTAATGAATGTAAGCAATAGTTTATCGATATGCCCTGTTTAGTATCCTTGTCCACTACCTAATTTGGTATATTTAGTTACTTTTCGTAATTTTATGGCTAACAACAGACAATTTTATATACTGTAGCAAAGAAAAATCTGGGTGTGAAGGGGTTTTAATCACAAGTTTGTCTTTATCATGGGCAGGAAACAGAAGATGAACAGGGAGTCAAGGCAAGGCTGATACTGAGCTGATAACGTGAAAACTTGAAGCAACAAAAAGCAGGCCAAACAAGAGGAAACAAAGAAGACATTGTTATCTATGTGGAACAAAAGAAAACACATTATAAAGCAGCAGCAACAACAAAAGAAAAAACACTATAAAGCACCAGCAACAACAAAAGAAAACACATTATAAAGCAGCAACAACAACAAAAGAAAACACATTATAAAGCAGGCAACAACAACAAAAGAAAACACATTATAAAGCAGCACAACAACAAAAAAAACACATTATAAAGCAGCAACAACAACAAAGAAAACACATTATAAAGCAGCAGCAACAACAAAAGAAAACACATTATAAAGCAGCAACAACAACAAAAGAAAACACATTATAAAGCAGCAACAACAACAAAAGAAAACACATTATAAAGCAGCAGCAACAACAAAAGAAAACACATTATAAAGCAGCAGCAACAACAAAAGAAAACACATTATAAAGCAGCAACAACAACAAAAGAAAACACATTATAAAGCAGCAGCAACAACAAAAGAAAACACATTATAAAGCAGCAACCAACAAAAAAAACACATTATAAAGCAGCAACAACAACAAAAGAAAACACATTATAAAGCACCAGCAACAACAAAAGAAAAAACATTATAAAGCAGCAACAACAACAAAAGAAAACACATTATAAAGCAGCAGCAACAACAAAAGAAAACACATTATAAAGCAGCAACAACAACAAAAGAAAACACATTATAAAGCACCAGCAACAACAAAGAAAACACATTATAAAGCAGCAACAACAAAAACAGAAAACGCAAAAAACATTTTAAAGCAGCAGCAACAACAAAAGAAAACACATTATAAAGCAGCAACAACAACAAAAAGAGAACACAAAAAAAAACATTATAAAGCAGCAGCAACAACAAAAGAAAACACATTATAAAGCAGCACAACAACAAAAGAAAACATATTATAAAGCAGCAACAACAACAAAAGAAAACATTATAAAGCAGCAGCAACAACAAAAGAAAACACATTATAAAGCAGCAACAACAACAAAAGAAAACACATTATAAAGCAGCAGCAACAACAAAAGAAAACACATTATAAAGCAGCAACAACAACAAAAGAAAACACATTATAAAGCAGCAGCAACAACAAAAGAAAACACATTATAAAGCAGCAACAACAACAAAGAAAACCATTATAAAGCAGACAAACAGCAGCAACAACAAAAGAAAACACATTATAAAGCAGCAACAACAACAAAAGAAAACACACTATAAAGCAGCAGCAACAACAAAAGAAAACACATTATAAAGCAGCAGCAACAACAAAAGAAAACACATTATAAAGCAGCAGCAACAGTTACAAAAGCAGCAGCAACAGTTACAAAATAACACAAAATAATAGAAAACATGGAAAACAAAACCAATGGGGTGTCGTATAGGAAGGCAACACCCCAACAACATCATCTGATCTGATCTTCTGGATAAATACAGTATTATATAAGCAATATTTTATAGCTATGACCTGTTTAGTATCCTTGTCCACTAGCTAATTTGGTATATTCAGTTACTTTTCGTAATTTTCTGGCTCGACAACAGACGATTTTGTATAGCAAAGGAAAACTCTGGGTGTGAAGGGGTTTAGCCTTGGATGAATACAGTGGAGTGAATCAGGTGTGGGTGTCTGCGGTGTGATGGCTTACTCACCCTAATTGTTTATGAGACAAGACTAAAGCGCTTCAAAACGATAGATCATGACGGCTCAGGGATGATTCCACCGCTGCTACGGACAAAGAACCCATTTACATACAAGCACACAGAGAAAAGAGACACTAAGCCAAGCAGACGTTCACTGTACATCTTTCCAGGAGGCAGAGAGAGGCTGAAACAATCTCACACGCAAGGTTTCATGGGTAGAATGAATTATAAAACCACTGATCTATCTCCCAAGGGGTACTTTCAAAGCTAACGTCAGCAGATGTCTCAGATAGCAGAGTTTAACTGCTAAAATTTACTTGGTGTTAAGCTAATTATTTTGTATAGGTTCTTTTTACTTTTTACTTGAAATGTTCGTATATTATCCCCTTTTATTGCGAAAGTGGGATTTGTATCTATATACATTATTTTAGTATTATGGGTAAGGTTGTTGTTTTTTTCTTTGTTTTGTTATGTTAAGTCTTCTTGTTTTGCAAATGTTGTTTTTTATGGTTAATATATGGACCACGGACCATGACAAAACTGCCGCATCGTATATTTGTATTTTTTGTGGTCAATAAATATCTAAATATCTAATATCTCTAGTGCTGTCACTTCTTTTGCCCTTGACTAAACTACACTAAACACATTAAACTACATTTGTATTAAGTATTGTTTCAGTTGTTGTATTGAATTGTAATTATGATATCCCCCGAAGCAGCACAGAGAATTTACGGTATTGATAGATCATTTAGACTCAAAGTGCAAAGAAGTGACAGCGCTAGAGGCATCTGGTGGCGTTAGCTTCTCAGAAAGTTCCTCATTCTCATATATGCCCTGTCTAAACCATCCCTTGCCGCACAAGAGAACGCGATACACCCTACCACCCTGCCAAGTCCCACAGTGGCCTTCAAAATCCTACCTTCATTCTATCCTAAATTCTATCTATCTTCTATCCTATTACCTATCCTTCTATTCTCTCCTATCTTCCTTCTAAATCAGTATCCTCCTATCCAAAGTTTCGTCACAGTGTCATATATATCCCCTTGTATCATCAAAAGTATTCTAAACAATACACTTGACCCAACCTACTCGTCCCTGGAAAGAAAATAAACACATATACTCAGAAAATTCAGACTGCCATATCCTAAAAACTCAAAAGTAATTAAAATACGTATTATCAACAATAACAGCAATCATCACTGCAATAATAACAATAATAATAACAATATATATATTTTTTCATACCACTGGCTTTCTCCTAAACAAGTGGGATGACATATAACAAGAAACATACTCCTATTTTATGTTTATTCTTTTTATTAATGGCTTATGACGCCACCGGGCTAAGGGATTCCCACTCTCCACACCTGTCCCTTTAAATCGCCTCCTTCGACACGCAGGGAATACGGAGATATGTCCCGTTCGTGTCTCAGGGGTGACTTAGGATAAACTCTTCACGCCCAGATTTTTCCTGTTCTACTGTTCTACTGTAAAATCGTCTACTGTTAGCCATAAAATTACGAAAAGTAACTGAATATACCAAATTAGTTTGTGGACAAGGGTAATTAACAGGTCATATCTATAAAATATTGCTTATATTCATTAAAAATCGTCTAATGAATTGTCTATAGAGTGCACCAGATTGATGCAGTTAAATATTAAAGGCGTGCCCCCAGACCACCTTAGAGCCTCAAATACTTTTATTCACTTTTTCAATACACTTTTTATTTTGATGAATATAAGAAATGTTTTTATAGATATAACTTGTTTAATATCCTTATCCACTAGCTAATTTGGTATATTAAGCTACTTTTCGTAATTTTATGGCTAACAACATACGAATTTTTATTTAGCAAAGGAAAGATCTGGGCCTCTAGGGGTTAAATCGCCTCCATCATCTGCCTTCTCCTGATCAACAATAAAACATCAGTCACAAAAACGCCTCCGGACCTCTCACTATTATCAACCAGGAAATACAGAGACCCGGTATTT
>JACEEZ010000301.1:17500-37500 GCA_016584305.1 Chionoecetes opilio
TTCTTTTCTACCGTGCTTATGAAATTGGACGTGAGATCATGATAAAAATACATCTAGGATAGAAATACGTATACCCTTTGGCATACATGTTTCCATATCTTTCTCTTATATCTATATTTCTCTCTCTGTCTCATCCCATTCATCCTTTTTACCTCTCTGCTTCCTCTATCTCAATCGCTCCCTATCCTACCTCAAAAAATTCATTCACTCAGCTCCTCTCTTTTCAACCTACCTCTCTTTGCCTCACCACCACCCCCACCTGCCTCCCCTGTACGGACCATCACTCCCTCATCACCTGCGCCATCATTAATCAACCTCACACACACACTCAAGGGGGCCGGGGATCTGGGTACACACGTAGAGGCGGCACCATTTCACCTGTTTCACCTTCACCCACCGTCACCTGTGCTAAAAAGGGGGATGGATGAAGGGGTGATGAGCGTGCCTTAAAGTTGGGTTTCTCTACCACCTGTTTCTCCCAGCTGGGTTCTCTCGGGGACCCAACGCCCCCTGGGACTAAAAAAAGGGGGTTGAGGTCGCGTGTTCCCGTGGCAAAGGTAGTAATTTATGCCTTCGTGTTCTTGGGTCAGTAGTGGAAAGAGGAAGCCTTGTTTTGTTTTCGTGTGCTAATTATTCTCCCGTACTCTCTCTCTCTCTCTCTCTCTCTCCTCTCTCTCTCTCTCTCTCTCTCTCTCTCCCTTCTCCTCTCTCTCTCTCTCTCTCTCTCTCTCTCTCTCTCTCTCTCTCTCTCTCTCTCTCTCTCTCTCTCTCGGCTCTGGAGTATTACATTTGCACATTTTAACATTCTCCCAGTTATTTTCTGTCATGTGTTTTGACCCAGTGCTCTTATTTGTATATTTCTTTAGTCTCTCGTTTCGTCATCAGCATGGCATAGTTTTTCCCTTTTTTCTCTTTGTATGGACGCAATAAAATCGATCCTTGCTACATATCTTTCCTTCCTTTATGTAATTTCCTCCCTCCTCCTTCCTAAATTTTCACGCTTCCTTTCTTCCTTCTCGCCTTCTATCTCTTTCCTTCCTTCCTTCCTTCCTTCCTTCCTTCCTTCCCTCCCTCCTTCCCTCCCTCTCCCCATCCCTGCATTTCTTTCGTAGCCTTGCCCACCAGATTGCAAGCTGCTGTATCCTAAACTTTTCAACCAGCTACTGACTTTTACATTCTTGCCATTTCTTCTTCTACTGCAGTTTCCTTTTTTTTTTACTAGTATCTTCTTTTCCTTTTTTGGAATTTGTGTTCATTTAGCCTACTCCACTTGGTGTTTTATTTTGTTCTTTTGAAAACGCTACTCTGCCTGGTACACACTATTTTTTTTTTTCCTAAACGCTTCAAATATAACTTTTTCATAATTTTTCCTTCCTTTTCCTCGAATTGGATAGCTCCCCCTTCTCACAAGCTTCACGTAAATTGGAAAGTTAAACAAGTAGTTAAATTTTACCAACATCTATACTTTGTGAACTAAAAAGGATACGTTTGGGAGCTAAAAGTATCAATTACCTGAAACTGTTCCCTCAGGAGCGACGCAATATACGGAATTAAATGTTCCAACTTTTTTTTTGTTCTTCTTTCTTAATGATGTTTTTCCTTTCACGTTGTTGAAGTTGGTAGATAACGCACACTTAGGCCACGTGTTGGGAGGCATTAAGGGAGTGTTTTGAGATCTGCAATGCGTAATGGTTGGTAGAGCTATTAGTAGAATATATGTATACAAGATTATTATCATTACTCTTCCTCTACCTCCTCCTACTCCCCTTCTCCTCCTCCTCCTCTTTCTCCTAGTTCTCCTCTTCCTCTAGTAATATATTGCGAAATAATATCCAAACACCCGTAGGAATCTGTTTACATAGATATTCTGTGTTACAGAATAACTATCATTATAGATAATACTGTGAATGTAGAGTTATCAAACATATGTCATATATATATATATATATCCATTGGTAAATACACTGCTTTGATTTCGAAAAAATGTCCATTCATGCATATGGACATAAGTTAGTGGATGCACTGACAGTCAAACACATATATATACACACCCACCCAACCACATACCAATTAACGACTACACATTCCCAGTCATCACTAACGACACATACAACACCACAACCAAAATATTACAAAACTGCAATATACAAATCAGCCCAGTTAAAGGTCATGAATGGAATTTTGTTAACGTTTGGTGAGTAGATAACCAAACTGTTTGATAATAATAAAAGTTTAAACTCCTTCACGCCCAGATCTTTCCTTTGCTATATAAAATCGTCTGTTGTCGAGCTATAAATTAAGAAAAGTCACTTAATATACCAAATTAGTTAGTAGACAAGGATACTAAACCGGTCATATCTATAAAATATTGCTTATATTCACTAAAAATCGTCTAATGGTACCCAAATTACAATGGAAATTACGTTCTGGGCCTCAAGGGGTTAATACTTTTGATGACACAGCAGCCACCATCAACTGCCTGCATGTCTTCCCAGCATCAAGAACGTAGTCAGGAATATAAACAACGTAGTTATGTATCTCCCATAACGGTAAGATGGCAGGAAGACCTCATTATGGAGTCTGGTACAAAGAGGATAGACAGGCAAGATTACCTGGCATTACTATAAAAACATGTGTACCCGGGTATTATTTAGGTTGGTAACTCAAGCTGACGAACCAAAAAATCTGAATAAGCTGTCGTGGGTGTGGCTGAAGGCTTCGTATTTAAATAGGCTTCATAGTAATTACTTAAACAATACAAACAGATTCACGTTTCCAAAAGCTGCCGAATCGCTTGGAGTCCTTGCGTTCTAGTTTTGATTTTATCTTCGTACCCGCTTGTTATCGCCAAATATTTTCCATGTAAATCAGATCAACAGAGCGTGGTCTGCTTTTTTGCCAACGCATCCACAATATTTATTCCTCCATTGTTAGTCATATTATTATTTTGTCAACAGGTTTGAACACTAAAACAACTTCAAAAGTGTCTCTTACGTGACGGGGTTGAGAGAGAGAGAGAGAGAGAGAGAGAGAGAGAGAGAGAGAGAGAGAGAGAGAGAGAGAGAGAGAGAGAGAGAGAGAGAGAGATTTCTTGACACAAATATTAGAACACAATGATCAGTAGAGCCAAAAGGAATAACAATGAAAAATTCCAGGATTCTAATTTTTACTTGTACACACACACACACACATACACACACACACACACACACACACACACACACACACACACACACACACACACACACACACACACACACACACACACACACGCACAAACACACACACACACACACACAGTGGAGAAAAACCGAAAAGAGAACGTAAAACAAAACCTAAAGAAAGAGAACGTAAAACAAAACTTAATACAAAAAAATAAATGAGGGTATATATAAAAGATGAATACCCGCAGATTAGCCTCGAGCAGCGTGGGAGAGAGCAGGTGAGAGGTGGTGGAGAAGGAGGGAAGGAGGGAGGTACAGCTAGCTTGTTATGAAGCCCCGTGAGCTGAGGCGGAGAAAAGAGTGGCGGACATGGGGCAGAAAGGAAAGGTGGGGGAACAGAGCAGAACGTTGAGAGAGAGAGAGAGAGAGGAGAGAGAGAAGAGAGAGAGAGAGAAGAGAGAGAGAGAGAGAGAGAGAGAGAGAAGAGAGAGAGGAGAGAGAGAGAGAGAGAGAGGGAGAGAGAGGGGAGAGAGAGAGAGAGAGAGAGAGAGAAGAGAGAGAGAGAGAGAGAGAGAGAGAGAAGGTAGCGAGAGAGAGAGAGGAGAGAGAGAGAGGAGAGAGGAGAGAGAGGAGAGAGAGGAAGAGACGTGTTAAAATATATATATATATATAGCAGTAATTAGCATGCAGGTGGTGGTGGTGGTTGAGGTCAAAGAGTCTCAGGTCACTTAAGTCACTGAGGTGGAAAACAGGCGTTCCTTCCCACTCTCGCTGGGAGTCATAAAAACAAGGTGTTAATTAACCCCTTGAGACCCAGAACGTAGTTTCCATTGTAACTTGGGTACCATTAGACGATTTTTAGTGAGTATAAACAATATTTTATAGCTATGACTTGTTTAGTATCCTTGTCGACTAACTAATTTGGTATATTCAGTGACTTTTCGTAATTTTATGCCTAACAACAGACGATTATATATAGCAAAGGAAAGATCTGGGCGTGAAGGGGTTAGCAAGGAAAGATCTGGGCGTGAAGGGGTTAGCAAGGAAAGATCTGGGCGTGAAGGAGTTACCAAGAGTTAGAAATAGCTAAGGATGGAACCAAAATACCAGTCCACTGAAAAGCCACCCTAGTTTGCCTATTAATAAAGGTGGTAACATAAATGTAAAATAATAATAATGCCACAGAACAATAATACAAAGAGATTTGATAAAAATGATAATTTTAATAATAGTGATGAATAATAGTAATAATATCAACGCCCAGATCTTTCCTTCGCTATATAAAATCGTCTGTTGTTATCCATAAAATAACGAAAAGAAATTTAATATACCTAATTAGCTAGTGGACAAGGATACTAAACAGGTCATATCTATACACTGTTGGTTATAATCACTCATATCTATACACTGTTGGTTATAATCACTCATATCTATACACTATTGGTTATAATCACTCATATCTATACACTATTGGTTATAATCACTCATATCTATACACTATTGGTTATAATCACTCATATCTATACACTATTGGTTATATCACTCATATCTATACCTATGGTTATAAATCACTCATATCTATACCACTATTGGTTATAATCACTCATATCTATACACTATTGGTTATAATCAACTCCATACTATACACTAAATTTGGTTAATAATCACTCATATCTAATATATATGGTTATAATCACTCATATCTATACACTATTGGTTATAATCCCTAATAAATCGTGTAATGATACCCAAATGACAATGGGAATTACCTGCTGGGATGACTCAAGGGGTTAATAATAACGATGACAGCAATATAAATATTAACAATACTATAGTCTATTCACTTAAGCTGGATTCTTGGGAGCTGCTCGATGCCTACCTGAGTATGTAAGGACGTCGCTGATTGGCTGAGGCTACCAAAATACCACCACCATCACCACCCAGCCCGCGTGCATCAGCCAATCAGCGACGTCCTTACATACTCGGGTAGGCATCGAGCAGCTCCCAAGAATCCAGCTTAAGTGAATAGACTATAGCAATAAAGGTAATAATAGTAATGATAACTACTATAGCAATTGCAATAGAATAACAATGATACTAATACGGATAATAATAACTATAATATTAATTATAAAAAAATAACAATAATAATAATAGCAATGATGATAATAATATTGTATATAATAAAGAAAAGAAAACCTAAGCAAATCAAAAATAAAATTAAAATAAAATTAAAAACAAAACTTAGCAAAACTCCTTGCAACCATTATACAAAACGGTTTCCTTCTTTCAGTTCTTCGGATTTTCTTAAAGTTTCCGAAATTTGAAGAAGTTTGCGGCATTTTTCGTCTCCAGGATTTGGCACGGAAAAAGGGAAAAAAGATAAAACTACGTCGCATCGCCCTGCATATATCAAAGTAATATGCTTAACTCGGGAGAATAAAAGACCCTATATATAAAAGGTAAGTATTCTCTGTAGTAATAATGACGCTACACAATTACTTTTCATGGTGTTATTTCCACGACCTTCCTTCACTTGTATGTTAATTGTGCATATATAGAATTGCAGTGTCCTAGTACGTATATAAGTTTTTTTTATTATATTTGTGTATATTTTCTCTGCCTGTCTATATATGTATTTATTTATGTCTATAAATTATTTTTCACTTTCAATGTCTGTTTGTTCGTCTGCCTGTCTGAATTTTTTTTTCTCTCTCTCTCTCTCTCTCTCTCTCTCTCTCTCTCTCTCTCTCTCTCTCTCTCTCTCTCTCTCTCTCCTCCTCTCTCTCTCTCTCTCTCTCTCTCTCTCTCTCTCTCTCTCTCTCTCTCTCTCTCTCTCTCTCTGTCACACACACACACACACACACCCACACATTCAACGCCCTTTTCATTCACACATTTCCTACATTACAATACAAAAAACAAGTTACCACCTCAGTTCATCACAAAAATCCACTCTTTTTCATCAAAACCTTTGTGACCCCACTGAGAAGCGTCTTAGAATATTCACAGTGGCACGACGCAAGCTGGATATGTTGTGTGTGTTTTGTGGCGCCATTGCACACACTCGGCTTTCATATTCTACCAGTGTCGGCAAAGATGAAGGTACAGTTGAATAGTCTCCTCGTAGCGACCTTTGTGAGTTGTAAATGTAGAGTTTGACCTAAAAATAAATAGTTTAGAAGAGTGTGGGAGTGTGGGGAGAGAAAAAAGGGAAAGAGAGAGAGAGAGGAAAGTGTGTGGGGTTAAGCGTCCACACCTGCCCTGCGCCACACCTGCCCAGCGCCACACCTGCCCTGCGCCACACCTGCCCTGCGCCACACCTGCCCTGCGCCACACCTGCCCAGCGCCACACCTGCCCTGCGCCACACCAGCACAGCGCCACACCTGCCCTGCGCCACACCTGCCCAGCGCCACACCTGCCCAGCGCCACACCTTCCCAGCGCCACACCTGCCCAGCGCCACACCTGCCCAGCGAACCGCGAGTATGAAGGTTAAACAGTTTGTGATATTTTCCGTACTGGATTACAAAGCGCCTTTCATCCTATCCTTCACCATAGAAAAAGTCATTCGCGTGTTCCGTGAAAAACACATTTAACACCTGTGCTTCTGACCTAAATAAAATCTCGCTAGCACCATTATTTGTTTTTTCACATTTGTTATTCATTTGGTAATTCTCATTTTTCATTCACACCTCGATTATTCACGCATTTCACTCACCCGTAAATAAAATCACCGTCCATTGCAGTGACTGTCCACTGATTTCAGCGACGTATTGTTCAACAGTTTTCCGGGTTCTAACATGAGTGAAATCCTGTGTGAGCAATATATTAATTAACTCCTATTTAGATCACTCGTAAAACGGTCCTCGCGGCTAAATGGTAACATATGTGCGTCGTTTTTCACCCGCACCGACTCATACCTTATCGTTGTAACTCGACAGTTCGCGTAACTTATCTCACAACTCATGAGAGCACTGGTTCTCTACCCCCTCATATTTCTCTCTCTCTCTCCTTTTTCCCCTCTCTCTCTCTCTCTCTCTCTCTCTCTTCTCTCTCCTCCCCTCCCCCGCTCTCCCCTCCCCCTCCCCCCCTCCCCTCTCTCTTTTTCCCCCTTTGTGTGTGTGTGGTGTTTTTGGGGTGTGGGGGTTGTGTGTGTGTGTGTGGGGGGTGTGTGTGTTTTGTGGTGTGTGTGTTGTGTGTGGGGTTTGTGTGTGTTTTGGTGTGTTTTTTTTGGTGTGTGTTTTGTTTGGGGGTGTAATTGTTTGTGTGTGTGCGTACCAAGAATGGGTTATGCCTTTTTTTGACCCCATTTGGAAGGAAGATTCAATTGATATTTCCGTAAAGGATAAAAAAGGAATAAAAGAAAGGAATAAAAAGGAATAAAAGAAAGGAAGGCGAAGGAAAAATAAAGATAAGGTAAAAAAAAAGGGGAAAAGGTTTTTTTCTGCCCCAAACTGTTTTCTTCAAAATTTTCCTTTTTAACCCCCCCCTTCTCTCTCTCCCCTCTCTCTCCCCCCTCTTCTTCCTTCCCATTTTCCCCTCTCCTCTCCCTCTCCCCTCTCTCCCTCCCCTTTCATTCCTTGATTTTTAATTACGAGGGGCCTTTTTCCCCCCTTCCCTTGTAAGGGAAAAAGTGAGGACAAGGAAAAATTTATAAGAACAAAAAAAATAAAAATGGAAGAGATTTTTTAGATTAAGAGGGAGGGGAAAAGAGAAATAGAGAATATAAAAAAGGGAAAGGGAGATAGGGAGGATGAGAAAAACCTTTTTTATCCACGTTTTAAAGGGGGCATGAAAAAGGGGGAAAGGGGTTATAATGGTTTACACAGGGAAGTTGATAGATTTTTTAAGGATTCAAAAAGCACGATAAGGGTTGGATAATAATGAAAAAAAGGCAGATTTTTTTAAGTTTTTGATACTAAGCTTTGGTTGTTTGTATTTCCCTTTTATTTTTTATTTTATCTTTTTCCTTTTGGGTTGTTTTGTCTGTGGGCCCCTGTCTGTCTTTTCTGTTTTGTCTGTCTGTTTTCCCCGTCTGTTTCGGTCTTTTCTGTCTGTTTGTCTTCTGTTTGTTCTCTTTTGGGCCTTCCCCTGTTGTTTTCCCTGTCTGGGGGGTTTCTCTGGTCTGTCTGTCTTTGTTTTGTCTCTCTTTTTTTGCCCTGTCTTTCTTTGTCTGTCTCGGTTGTCTGTCTGTCTGTCTGTCTTCTGTCTGTTTTTCTTTTCTCCCCCTCTCTTCTCTCTCTTTTCCCCTCCCCCCTCCCCTCTCTCTCTCTCTCTCTCCCCCCCTCTCCCCCTCTATCTCTCTCTCTCTTTTTTATAGGGTTTATTCACCCCTCTCGCTACTTCAAATTTATCCTCCTTTTCCCAAAATTCCCAAAAAATAAAAGAGAAAAAAAAAACAAAAATTACGGACTTTAAGTCCATTAAAAAAGGCCAATTATACAAAAAAAAAACAAAAATGGAGAAAAAAAAGAAAAAAAAATTTTAAACCCCCTTTTTTTTCCCTTTGGGATTTTCTTTCCTTTGTCTTTTTTTCCATCACTTTTTCATCCTTGTAAGCAACAAAATCCTGACGCACTTCTCACAAACTATCGTTTTTTAGCGAGAAAAACTCTTCATGGTTTTTTCTTCCCCCAAATTTAATTTATCATTTTCTTGTCTTTTTCCTTTCCTTATCTTTCTTTTTTTACTTTTTTTGGTTTTTTAACCCCCTCCCCTATCCCCCCCCTCCCCCTCCTCCCCTTCCTCCCCCTCCTCCCCCTCCCCCTTTTTTGGGATGACGGTTTCCACCTCACCCCCGTCGGCCATGCACGATTAGGACGTTTGCTAAATGTTTAAATTTTCTTTTTACAATAAAAAAAACAAAACAAAGCGGACGGGGGGAGCCAGCATCCCCTTAAAACCCCCTTTTTCTTCCCCCAAAAGCAACGCTGGGTCACGTTTGGTTTCCGCAAATACAACCCAAAGAAAACTTAATCAAGCCCCCCTAAAAACAGTGGCCGAGACCCCTCCCGGGAAAAAACCCTCACGAAATTTTCCCAAAAAAACTATAAAGGAATTTAAAATTATTTACCCCAAATTTGCCAGAAGCATTTTTTTAAAGCGAAAAGAATTATTACATCCGTTTTTTCCCGAAACGCCAGATACGTCAGTGGGGTTTGGGGGCCCAATCCCAAAAAGGGAAAAAAATTTATTAGCAAAAATACCCTTTCCGGGCTAAAGCTTTCCCAAAATTTTGGTCGCACGCAAAAAAGCAGGGGAGTGTATTCTTTACTTAAAGAAAATTTGAAAGAAAATCAAAATCGAAAAAGGGAAACAAAGATCATTATGACCCCAGTTACGCAAAGATTAAACTAAAAAGGTAAATTCTAACTATTGGGACAAAATATGTCCCCCCAAATCTAATGCGGAAGTAGATTGGGGGCCTGTAGGAAAGAGATAAAATCCCGTTGTGAAAAAATAAAAAAACGAAAATTATTTTTGGAATTTTAAAAAATACCCCATATAAAACTGGAAAATAATTTTTGCTGATAAAAAAGGTATTTTCGATTTCTTGATAGGTGAAAAGAAAAATATATTTAAATCAGGTGGGGGCCCTGAGCCTACAAAGGGGTAATAGTAAACCTAGATTTAGTTTCACTTTCCACATTGATCCCGATTTATTTCCTGCGATAAGGTTTAACATTTTTTTGGGAAAAAAGTGATCACAGGGTAATCAGATGCGGCCCTAAAAATTTCAATGTAGGGCCTCACAGAAAAACCCGGGTTTTTTAGTCCCCCAAAAATTTTAAAAAAGCAGATTTTTTCCTGAAGATAGCATGGGACTAAGCGAAGTTGAATGGGTTTACCTACTAAAAAGGTAATAAAAAGCCCAAAAAATGTGTAATGAATTTACTAAAAAACTCCAATTTGGTGGTGGAAAAAAAAAGTTCCCATGGTAAGGGAAAACGTTTTTAAAAAAACATAAACGACCCATTTTGGTAATAATGAATCCAAAAAATCATTGGCAGAAAGCGCCGGCGTTTAAAAAAGTTTTAAAAACGATCAAAAGCAGACTGCGATTCTGAGAAAAACCCAAAGACGTCAAAACGTCGCTGCAAAAGGCCCCAAAAAATTTAAGTCTAAAAAGCGCGAGTATGAAAAAAAAAAATTGCAAAGGGAAACCAAATCAAAAAACCCCAAAAGGTTCTTTCAAAACGTTCGAAGTAAGAAAAACGTTTAAAACAAATATTGGACCACTGGGAAAATAATAAAAATATCTTTGGGAAAAGATAATAAGAGTAAAGGCGTTCGTAACCCCTGGAAAAACTTTAAAGCCCGGGATTTATTTAAAAAGACGAAACCCATTCCAGAAAGTAAACATGTATGCAGGATTCCCAAAGGGGGTAGACCCGGTAATTTGGAGAGATAAAAGTAGACAAATAAACAAAATAAATTTTTTGAAAATTTCCCCAGCAAAATCCGTGGGGGGGGACGAAATCTCGCCCCGACTACTTCGCGAATGTCACAGTCAACTTTTGCTCCCATTAAAAATTTTTTTTCAATAAAACGCTAAGTGAAAAAAATGTTTCCCAGTAAAGTGGGAAAATTAAACTAATGTTCCCCCCCCCCATTTCAAGAAAAAGGGGGTAAGAAACCTCGCAAGGGAATTATCGCCCAATTAGTTTTAAAGTTTTCCCGTGGGTTGTTAAACTATTTGAGAAATATTTTCGGGGTTTAAAAAAGTGTCTTTTCTCGATGGGAAAAAAACTCCATACTAAACTCCCCAGCATGGATTTCGAAATAAGAGATCCTAAAAAAAAACCTAAATGGGTTTTTTTTAAAAGTCATTTATTTAAACTGGGGTGGGAAAAAATTCCTCGGATTAAATACCTTTATTTTTGAAAACCTTTGATACTTCCACATAAGCGACTGTTTACCAAGCTTAAGGGCACAGGGGATAGGAGAGCAATTATGTTCATGGATGGCGATTTGGCTTTCCAAAACGTAACAACGGGGAGTAATAAAAATGGGTTTAGGGATCTTTGGGGTTTGATGTCATTTGTGGGGTGCCTCAGGCTCCGGGCTTGGGTCCCACTCTTTTCTGATATATATCAACGATTGGACTGCGGGTTGGATTAAAAAATTTGAAATTTGCAGATTACCCCAAAAATTTGGCCCGGGAAAACTTTTACTAGAGAAAAATGCGAATCATACAAAGTGATCTCGACAAAAAATCAGATTGGAGTGATAAATGGTATTAAAAAATTTAAATTCCGATAAAGTAAAGTAATGCTTAGGGGAAAAGATAACCCCAAAAATTTAAATATCAAATGCAAAATTTAAAACGTTAAACTGAATAAAAGCGGGAAAAAAATTTTTGGTTCATTTATCAGTAATTTATCTGAAAACCAGTTTGCATTTTCCTAGCTGCCAGTAAAAAAAAGGGAAAAATGTGTTGGGGGTTTATTAAACGTCTTAAACATAAAAAAATCCCCAAAATAATGAAAACAATTATACACGTCCTTGGTTTTGGCCGCACTTGGAAAAATGCCGGGGCAATTCTGGTCGCCCCCGTTTCGTAAAAGATCAAGCCCAAAAGGAATCAGTGCAAAGAAGAGCCCAACCCAAAAAATTTTCCCTCTCTGCAAATTCCCTTTATGAAAAGAGGGCGCCCGGGGAAAATTAATATGTTTTTCCCTTTAAAGGGGGTCGTAGAATCCGTGGGGACTTGATAAAACCTTTAAAATCCTAAAAGGTTTTGTGTCATTTTAAACAAGAAACCAAATTCGAGCTTCAAATCCAAATGAAAACAAGAAATAATTTGGGTTTAAAACTAAACGGTCAACGGGGCATCACCGATCTCCGTAAAAAATTTTTTCAATGTTAGAGTCCCTTGATCCGGGTTTGGGAAAAGTTACCAGCAAATGTTTTCCCCAGCCAAACACAAAATACATTCAAAAACAATTGACGCGCAAAAGTAAAATAATGGGTATTGATAGTGCAATTGTATTATTTCCCCCCTATCGTTAGTTTTTAGGGTAAGGTGTTTTTAGTTAGTATTTTTCTATCCTATCATTCTGCAATATGAAACTTCCATGTTCCTATCCCTTTAGGGAACATGGTATCCCTTTTTCCCAAGTTTTCTTTCCAAATTAGTTGATATTAGTAGTAGTAGTTAAACAGATACCCCGCTATGGACCAATAGGTCTCCTGGTTTTCTGTTATTTCCCATGAATCCCATGTAAAAAACCTCCTCCTCCCATTCCCCCTTTCTTCGGATTTGACTCCCTGATCCACCCCTTTTTAAAAACCTTTTTTTTGGCCCCCCCCTCCTACTTTCACACTCCTCTTTTTCCCCTCCTCCCCCTTCCCTTTTTGCTTCTTTCATCTCCCTTTTCGGTATATTTCATCCATTTCCTTCCCCTTCTGTAAAAAACTTAAACTCTACACTTTTCCCTTTTTCCCTCACTTTCCCCCTTTTTTTGCATTGCATCTCCTGCCTTTGTAATCTCAAATTGGGGGCCGAAATTTAAAATTATTTTTCCCCTTTCCTTAATTCTCCCCCCCCCCTTTGTCTTTCCTTTCCCCTTTCTTTTTTTTTTCTGGTATTTTTTTTTTCAGGACCTTAATTTCCCTTTTTTTCTCTCTCCGTTTCTTCCCCCCTCCCCTTTTCCCTTTCCCCCCCTCCGTCTCTTCCCCCCCCTTTTTTCCTCCTTCCCCCCTTCCTCCCTCCTTTCCTTTCCCTTTTTCTTTTCCCCCCTTCCTTCCTTTCCTCCTTTCCCCCCTCCTTCCCTTTTCTCCCCCCCTCCTTCTTTCCCTCGTCCCTTTTTCCCCCCTCCCTCCTTCCTCCTTCCTTCCCTTTCCCCATCCCTTTTCCCCCCATTCCCCCCCTTTCCTTCTCTCCCTCCTTTCCCTTTTTTTCTCTCCTTCCATTTTTTCCCTCCCTCCTTCCTTTTTCCTTCTTTCCCTCGTCCCTTTCCTCCCTCCTCCTTCCTTCCTTCCCTTCCCCTTTTTTCCCTCATCCCTTTCCTCCCTCCCTCCCTCCTTCCTTCCCTCCTTCCTTTCCTCGTTCACTCCTTCCTACATTCTCTCCCTCCTTCCCTCCCTCCCACCTTGCCTTCTAGTTTTTTCTCTTCTTCGTGAATACCAATTGGGAGGCTTTTAGCAAGTCCACCGAATGTAACTTGAAGAACAGTGAAGTTGTCGTCGCCTTTTTATTTATAGTGGAAATATTAGTATCTTTAAAGAACACTCATATTTTGAATCCATCCTTCACATCCTTTTTATCATTATCATCATCATCATAATTATTGAGCCTTTATCTTTATTTGAGGCTTATTTTTTATTTCAGTATCTTTAAAGACACTCATATTATGTATCCATCATTCACACCTCTTATTATTATCATCATCATCATCTTAATTGGTGAGCCTTTATCATTATTTGAGGCTTATTTATTATTTTAGTATCATTAATGTCACTCATAATTTGTATCCATCATTCAAACCCTTTATTATCATCATCATCATAATTATTGAGCTTTTATCTATATTTTAGGCCTATTTTTTATTTTAGTATATTTAACCCCTTCACGCCCAGATCTTTCCTTTACTATGAATTATCGTTAAAAAAATTGCTGAGACCGAAATAATGTTCTTACATATATTTTCGTTTGCACTGATTCTTCTCATTTACGTATTTCTCTCATATATATGTACTTTAAAGGGCATTGGATTCTGTCTATTCATTATTTTGCTGTTGTATTAAAGACACTCATAATTTGTATCCATCCTTTAAACCCTTTATTATCATCATTATCATCATAATTATCGCGCCTCTGCATCGTCTGCATAGAGCTAATAGAGTATTAGGATTCATTACCAGAAGTGTTAAAAGTAGAAGTGCGGAAGTTATTCTAAAGCTTTATCTGGCTCTAGTCAGGCTTCACCTAGACTATGCAGTTCAGTTTTGGTTTCCATATTACAGGATGGATATAGTGTTGTTAGAAAAAGTGCAGAGAAGGATGACCAAAATGATACAAGGGATGCGTAACTTTAGTTATGAGAAGAGATTGAAGTTATTAAAATTACACTCACTCGAGAGACGCAGAGTAAGGGGCGATCTGATAGAATTTTTTTAAGTGGATAGGGATTTAATAAAGGAGAGGTAGGAAAAGTTCTTACGGCTTTTAACCAGGGTAGAACAAAAGTAACGGATTCAAGCTGGAAAGCGAGATTTAGAAAGGAAAAAGGAAAAAACTGGTTCACAAATAGGGTGGGGGAATGATGGAGTGGTCTCAGTAGACAGGTATTAGTCCCGAGTCATTGGGACTTTAAAGGGAGCTGGATGGGTTCATGGATGGGGATAAAAGGTGGATGTAGGTAGTGTTAGGTGACAGGAACTACCACGTGTAGGCCTCGCGGCCTCTTGTAGCTTCCTTATTTTTCTTATGTTCTTATGTCTCCTACCTGGTGAAATGTCAACTAATTCCGAGTCTCCATTTTTCCCTGTCTTTCCAAAGGTCATCTCGCTGCTTCATTTTAAAAAAGTCTATTACTTATTTTTCTTTCATCCGGATAGCCATTAGCGCTCGCCTTGACAAACGTTAAAGAATTCTTGTGCTGTCTCTCAACACTCCCGCTTTACATCCTATTTAGCCTGTAATCTCTCCCCCTCCCCTTCTGTCACTTCCTTCGTCACCTTCCGGGCCTCTTCCTTGGGGCGTTAGTGAGGACATCACTCACTTTTACCAACCACCTGTGCATCCTACCTGGCTGTCACTGTCATATAAGAGAGAGAGAGACGAGAGAGAGAGAGAGAGAGAGAAAAGAGAGAGAGAGAGAGAGAAAAGAAAAGAGAGAAGAGAAGAGAGGGGAAGAGAAGAGAGAGAGAGAGAGAGAGAGGAGAGAGAGAGAGAGAGAGAGAGGGGGGGGGGGGCAGACATACAGACAGGTTATACAGTATTTAGACAGATAGATATAAATATATACATTGACAGACACACAAAATGGGATAATATAGTTTGATACCAAATATTTATATACAAATAAATAAAGAAATATATGTACGAAGAGAAAGACAAAAAAAACCGAGGCAAAAAAGGGAGGAAAAAGTGTAAGAATGAAAAAACGAAATGGAATATCTAGAAGCTAAAGCCATTGGAACAAAAAACTTACAAAAAAAATATTCGTAAATCAAATAGTTGCAGACAAAGAGAATAACAAAAGAAGGTCAGAGGTCATAAGATAATAAATTAATACAACTAATACAATTAACTAATACAGCTAAAAAACCTAATAAAACCTAATAGGTGACTAATACAAAAATAGAAACGTAGAAATAGCTTTTAGTCTTTTTAGCTTATTTCATTATTATTATTATTAATCTTTTGTTTTGCCTTCTACACAGCTCAAAACGATCACCTAATATATTACATCAGTATATCTACAAATCTACGTTTATTTATCAGTTTATTTTGAATGGTGTTTTATCAACATTTCAACAAGCTTCCCCGTCTTTACTGTGCAATTCCTTTTTATTTCAATTTTTCCTGAATGGCGCGAGAGGACTTTTCGTGTAAGGTCAGGAGGCGAGAGGCGATTTATTGGTTCTAAAATAAATATTTTAACGATACTTTGTCAGACTCACTTTTTAGGCGAGTAATCTGACACCGTTTTTTTCCTTCCACAGTGTTCCATTTATTCCCTTTCCTTCCCGTGTGGAGTCGTGGACTGGGCCAAAATATGAACAATCTCGTCCACTTTTCTCCACTATTCGTTTTATTCAGTCCTCGCCCTAGTTAAAGAAAGAAAAGACGTGACGGAAAAGGTGTCCAACAAGCAATATTGAACTCGCGCTGAAGTGGCACGAAAGAATATCGAAAGAGGAGGAACGTAACTTTCATCCACCCCCCTTACACACACACACACACACACACCCACACACCCCCCCCCACACACACACACCCACACACACACACACACACACACACACACACACACACACACACACGCACACACACACACACACACACACACACACACACACAAACACAGATCCCCTTAACCTACAAGACCTCTAATGAACTCAGTATTTCTTGCGTGGAGGCTATAAAGGAACACCAGACTCCACTTCAACACTCCACTCCACGACCTCTTCCTCCACTTTGGGTGCGAGATAGAATGGTAGAAAAGAAGAAGGAACACGTAGGAGGAACAGGTAAAAGAGGAATAAAACGAGGTGAAAGAAGAAATGTAAATAGATTATGAGAGAAAAATGAAGCCTCTAGAAAAGGGAAATCTTAATATGTATTAAAACAATCTAAAAGAAGGAAGTCAAGTGTGTTGTGTGTGTGTATATTTATGTGAGAGAGAGAGAGAGAGAGGAGGGGAGAGAGAGAGGAGAAAAAGAGAGAGAAGAGAGAGAGGGAGAGAGGAGAGAGAGAGAGAGAGAGAGGAGAGAGAGAGAGGAGAGAAAACTAAGGCGATTTATCTTCGTTACTTAAAAAAACACAACACCCCACACCAAAAACACCCCCAACAACACAACACACACACACACACACAACACACTGACTAACTAACCAGCACAAAACTGTATAATCGTTGCAAAAAACTAGATGAAGAGTAAATAGCACAATTCAGTTCTACATCATGATAAAAAATATAACAAACAGAGATATGATTATAGAAAATTTAAAAGAAAGAAAAAAAGAATGAAACAAACACGTCAAACACATTTCTTTCATTCTACATTTACCTTTTACAAACCTTTTCACATCCAACATTACCTTCATTCATTTCTTTCATCTGTGTTTTGATCATATATTTACCTGACCGATTTTTTCATTCTCTTACTCCTTTCTATTTCCCCATTTAAAAAATTCTCTCCTCTCTCTCTCTCTCCCTCTCTCCCCCTCTCTATCTCTCTCCCCTCCTCCCCCTCTCTCCCTCTCTCCTCTCTCTCTCTTTTTCTCTCTCCTCTCTTTTTATCTTCCCCTCTCTCTCTCTCTCTCACTCTCTCTCCCCTCTCTCTCTCTCTCTCTCTCCCCCCCTCCTCTCCTCTTTTCTCTCTCTCTCTCATTTTTTCAACCTCTCTCGCCACAATTGGGCCCCTCACCAGGGAGAGAGAGGAAAAGAGAGAGGGAGAGAGAGAGAGAGAGAGAGAGAGAGGAGAGAGAGAGAGAGGGAAAAAGAGAGAGAGAGAAGAGAGAGGAAAAAACAGAGAGAAGAGAGAGAGAAAAGAGAGAGAGGAGAGAGGGGAGCGAGAGAAAAGAGAGAGAGAGAGAGAGGAGAGAGAGAAATTTTTTTTCGTGAAGTCAGCTCTATTAAAGTACATTTTTATTCATCTGTTTGTTTCTCTTTCTAACCTTAATTTATATTTGTATTTCTCTCTCTCTCTCTCTCTCTCTCTCTCTCTCTCTCTCTCTCCTCTCTCTCTCTCTCTCTCTCTCTCTCCTCTCTCTCTCTCCTCTCTCTCTCTCTCTCTCTCTCTCTCTCTTTCACAGAAACAGTGGAACATATTTTGAACATTTTTCTACTTACCGATTATTTCATTCTCTTATTCGTTCAAACTCCACACAAATCTCTCTCTCTCTCTCCTCTCTCTTCTCTCTCTCTCTCTCTCTCTCTCTCTCTCTCTCTCTCTCTCTCTCTCTCTCTCTCTCTCTCTCTCTCTCTCACAGACACAATAGGGCAGCCAGCAACAATGTCTCCTCCACACAGACATACAGACACACGGCAGCCTCGGCACAATGGAGGACATTCTTGAAAGGAAAAGACACAGAAAGGCAGAGAGATAAACCATTATTTCCTCCAACAATATAGATACCGTCTGCATTTATTTTCTTTCTCCTAACTCACTTTTCTCCTAACACACACACACTTTCTCTCTCTCTCTCTCTCTCTCTCTCTCTCTCCTCTCTCTCTCTCTCTCTCTCTCTCTCTCTCTCTCTCTCTCTCTCTCTTCTCTCTCTCGTGATATATATGTGTGTGTGTGTGTGTCTGTGTAAGCCAGCCAGTCCATTGTCGATGGACCTTATAAATCTCTCTCTCTCTCTCTCTCTCTCTCTCTCTCTCTCTCTCTCTCTCTCTCTCTCTCTCTCTCTCTCTCTCTCTCTCTCTCTCTCTCTCTCTCTCTCTCATATATTCTAATCATTCACAAATAAACATGTGAGATAAATTGGCTCCTGCGACATATTACACACGGGAACAATTATTTGGGCAGACAACATCGATACTATTATTCTGTCTCTCCCTATCTCTATCACATTCTTCCTCCCTTCTCTCTCCAGAAAAAACCTCCTGGACTTGCGCCATAGGAAAAAAATAGCTACCAAAGTGACAAGCCAAATCAGCAACGTCGTTCATATTCAAGTATGGATATTTGGGTGATATATTGAATGCTTAAAATGAGTAATACTTAAGAAAGGAAGGAAGGGGATGAATAGGGAGAAGGATATGAGGAATAAAAGATAGAAAGACTGGGTTCTAGGGATAGAGAAAAGACTGGGTTCTAGATATAGAGAAAAGACTGGGTTCTAGGGATAGAGAAAAGACTGGGTTCTAGGGATAGAGAAAAGACTGGGTTCTAGAGATAGAGAAAAGACTGGGTTCTAGGGATAGAGAAAAGACTGGGGTTTTAGAGATAGAGAAAAGACTGGGTTCTAGGGATAGAGAAAAGACTGGGTTCTAGAGATAGAGAAAAGACTGGGTTCTAGGGATAGAGAAAAGACTGGGTTCTAGAGATAGAGAAAAGACTGGGTTCTAGGGATAGAGAAAAGACTGAGTTCTAGAGATAGAGAAAAGACTGGGTTCTAGAGATAGAGAAAAGACTGGGTTCTAGAGATAGAGAAAAGATTGGGTTCTAGAGATAGAGAAAAGACTGGGTTCTAGAGATAGAGAAAAGACTGGGTTCTAGGAATAGAGAAAAGACTGGGTTCTAGAGATAGAGAAAAGACTGGGTTCTAGAGATAGAGAAAAGACTGGGTTCTAGGGATAGAGAAAAGACTGGGTTCTAGAGATAGAGAAAAGTCTGGGTTCTAGGGATAGAGAAAAGACTGGGTTCTAGGGATAGAGAAAAGACTGGGTTCTAGGGATAGAGAAAAGACTGGGTTCTAGGGATAGAGAAAAGACTGGGTTCTAGGGATAGAGAAAAGACTGGGTTCTAGAGATAGAGAAAAGACTGGGTTCTAGAGATAGAGAAAAGACTGGGTTCTAGGGATAGAGAAAAGACTGGGTTCTAGATATAGAGAAAAGACTGAGTTCTAGAGATAGAGAGAGATAAGGATAAAGATATAAAGAGAATAGATAATAGAGAAAGATTATAGAAGAGATAGAGAAAGATAAGGAAAAAATATTGAGCTCCCAATCCCATCATCTATCCAACGAGTATTTCCAATGATTTAAGAGAGCACATCGTAAACCCCTTGACCTCAAATATTGACCTACTTGATATTTCCCAAAATTGAGACGAGTTTCCGGCTGAGTAATCTCTTATACGATGACTAGGAAAATACATAAGGAAAAAGATATCTCGAAAGTAGAAAAAAGAAATAGGGAAAAACTGGTTCACAAATAGGGTGGTAAATTATTGGAATGGACTCAGTAGACAGGTAGTTAGTGTGGAGTCATTAGGGAGCTTTAAATGGAGGCTAGATAATTTCATGGATGAGGATGAAAATTGGATGTAGGTAGTGTTAAGTAACAGGAACTACCTCGTGTAGGTCTCGCGGCCTCTTGTAGCTTCCATATTTTCTTATGTTCTTATGTTCTAAAGTAAATGTAATATCAGTCAAAGGAGAGAGATGGGAATATTGATATCACACGTGCGAGTGAGGTGACGTGAAAACACT
>JACEEZ010000301.1:40000-47500 GCA_016584305.1 Chionoecetes opilio
CCCCAAAACACACCACTAATGGAGACAAACTAACCTCATTTTGCAGTCCTACCCGCTTGGCCCCCGGGTCATATATTCCTTTTTTTTCTGATATTTGCAATTTTCCGCGCAATTCTTCGTCTCGCAACATTAGACCTTGAGTGTGCAATTAGTCAGCCAGCAACAGAGGCGAGTGATGCTTTCTGATAGCTATATTGAGTCTGCAAAATAGATGAAGCAAGAAGAGATTCGTAATGCTCATCAAGCACGTCAGATTTAGCCTCTTTGTCTGGCATATTTAAGAAAGGCTATTCATTAAAATGCTGATTTATGAATGACCAAAATAGAGAGAGAGAGAGAGAGAGAGAGAGAGAGAGAGAGAGAGAGAGAGAGAGAGAGAGAGAGAGAGAGAGAGAGAGAGAGAGAGAGAGAGAGAGAGAGAAGAGAGAGAGAGAGAGAGAGAGAGAGAGAGAGAGAGAGAGAGAGAGAGAGAGAGAGAGAGATATCACGTTCGTTCTGAGGTTCGAAACTCGGTTAATTCAGGCTCAGGAAATCGGTTCTAATGGTTCACTGGAGAGAAAACGAAGAACTGAGGGAGAGAAGGGGAAGTGGGGTGGAAGAAGGAGAAGAAAAGGAGGTACATAGAGCGGAGGAATGAAGAGGAAAAGAAAGGAGAGAGAGGGAGAAAGAACTGAGGGAGAGAAGAAGTGGGAAAGAAGAAGAAGAAGAACGAAAGAAGTGGGTACAGAAACCGGAGGAGGAGGAAACTTGACACACAGAAGTAAAGCTGCCAGATTATTGGTTCAGAACAGACACATGAACCCAATCGCTGCGGCTCCGTGTATCTTAGGAGGACAATGCAAGCCACGTCAACAACAGAAACTTGTCAAAATCAACGAGGACTTTGCGGTAAACTTTATTATCGATGTTGGTGATAGTCATTAACCCGTTGAGGCTCAAAACGTAATTTTCATTGTAATTTGGGTACCATTAGACGATTTTTAGTGAATATAAGCAATATTTTATACATATGACCGGTTTAGTATTCTTGTCGACTAACTAAATTGGTATATTAAGTCACTTTTTCGTAATAATGTGGCTGACAACGGATGATTTCATATGGCAAAGGAAAGATCTGGGCGTGAAGGGGTTAAGAGGAAAATACAGATCACGTCATCAATACAAACTTGTCAAAATCAACGAGGACTTGGCGGTAAACTTTATTATCTATGTTGGTGATAGACATTAAGCGAGGCAGTTGGCGGCTTGGTGGAGTGAGCAAATAGCAATGTCCCTACTGATTGTAGCTTACCTATACGCTGCTGCCTTTAATCACGCCATCACTCAGTACTTGGATACTCATAGAGGCTACCAAAGTCCTGAAGTGTTGATCAACACGCTAGCCAAGAGCGGAGTGGAAATAGACTGATGAAGAGGTGAAGTGGTAGTAAACAGGTGAAGTGGAGGGAATATTAATACCAATCAGTTACTATCAAATGTAAATGCAATGAAGAAGGTAACGTGTATGTATATCTTAATGTAACTATACGTGATATGTGTTTTGTATGTTACGTTACTACATGCATTAATTTTTCTGTTTCCTGGAGTAATTTTTAAGAAGTCGCTTGTAAAATATACACCTTCATTCTTATACAAACATGAAGAAGAAAGAAAGAGGAAAAAGTAAAAAATAAACTTAAAACTCCTAGGCATGTGCGTGAGAGAGAGAGAGAGAGAGAGAGAGAGAGAGAGAGAGAGAGAGAGAGAGAGAGAGAGAGAGAGAGAGAGAGAGAGAGAGAGAGAGAGAGAGAGAGAGAGAGAGAGATAATAAAAAAGGGAAAACAGTAAGTGCTGGCAGAAGCTCCGATGCGGCGTGGTGATAAAAAGCTTTGAAGGCCGAGCAAGCGGAACGAGGAGAGGAGAGGATAAGGGAAGCAAGGAGGAGAGAGGGCAAAGAGAAGAAGAAGAAAATATGAAATACCCATCAAACAAATAATAAAAATAAATTGAGATAACTAAACGAAAAGGAGTAGTGCTTAAAAAAGAAGACAATAAATAGGCGGAAAGATATAATTACTTTTTCTCATCTATAATAATATAAGCGAAAGTGTGTCTGTCTGTCTGTGTGTGTGTGTTTGTGTGTGTTGTGTGTGTGTGTGTGTGTGTGTGTGTGTGTGTGTGTGGTATAGGTTCCGCCCCCCGTGGCGCAAACACCTCATATGGCACATTTTTGGAATCAGGTTGACCAGGGGAAGGTCATAAGCCCACTTATGAGATGATCCGATCACTTTTTTTTTTTTTTTTTTTTTAGCAGCCTATTAGCGAGAATTGTGAAAACAAAAGTGGGTTGCGAGAATTGAGGAAGCCTTGATGTAGGGTGATGGGTAATGGGTGAGTGAATGGGTGGGGTGATGGGTAATGGGTGTGGGGTGATGGGTGAGTGAATGGGTGGGGGGTGATGGGTTGGGGATGATGGGTGATGGGTGAGGGAATAGGTGGGGGATGATGGGTAATGGTAAATATAAGCGAAAGTGTGTCTGTCTGTCTGTCTGTCTGTGTGTGTGTGTGTGTGTGTGTGTGTGTGTGTGTTTGTCTGGTATAGGTTCCGCCCCCCGTGGCGCAATCACCTCATATGGCACATTTTTGGAACCGGGTTGACCAGGGGAAGGTTTTAAGCCCAATTATGAGATGATCCGATCACTTTTTTTTTTTTTTTTTAGCAGCCTATTAGCGATAATTGTGAAAAAAAAGTGGGTTGCGAGAATTGAGGAAACCTTGATGTAGGGTGATGGGTAATGGGTGAGTGAATGGGTGGGGTGATGGGTAATGGGTGTGGGGTGATGGGTGAGTGAATGGGTGGGGGGTGATGGGTTGGGGGTGATGGGTGATGGGTGAGGGAATAGGTGGGGGGTGATGGGTAATGGGTGAGTGAATGGGTGTGTGGTGATGGGTAATGGGTGAGTGAATGGGTGGGGGGTGATGGGTAATGGGTGAGTGAATGGGTGGGGGGTGATGGGTAATGGGTGAGTGAATGGGTGGGGGGAATACATACATTTCTACATCCATGATTTCAGGAAAGTTAGAAGGGGCTATCTGGAGAGTCCGTGTTTGGTGGGCCGAAGGCCCACCAAACACAGGTGGTGGGCCGAAGGCCCACCACCAATAGCCCTCCGCAGGAGCTAGCCAAAAAGTCCGCCCGGAGGGTGGCTTTGCGGCTAGTAAAACATAAAAGACAGACTGAAACAAAAATAATATGTGTGATACTTAAAAAAGGAAAGAAGAAGAGGATATAACATTATAGGGAGAAAGAAATATACATATGCATGAAATAAATATATATGAAATACCCATCAAATAAAAAATTAAAAAATTGGGAAAAACTAAATTAATAGGAGTAATACTTTAAAATAAGGAACGAAGATAGGATTAAATAGTGAAAATAGGGAAGATTAAATAGGAAAATAGAGAAGAATAGGGAAAATAGAGCAAATTAAATAGGGAAAATAGAGAAGAATAGGGAAAATAGAGCAAATTAAATAGGGAAAATAGAGAAGAATAGGGAAAATTGAGCAAATTAAATAGGGAAAATAGAGAAGAATAGGGAAAATTGAGCAAATTAAATAGGGAAAATAGAGCAATTCAAATAGGGAAAATAGAGAAGATTAAATAGGGAAAATAGAGCAATTCAAATAGGGAAAATAGAGAAGATTAAATAGGGAAAATAGAGCAAATCAAATAGGGAAAATAGAATAAATTAAATAGGGAAAATAGAGAAGAATAAGGAAAATAGAGCAAATTAAATAGGGAAAATAGAAAAAATTAAATAGGGAAAATAGAGCAAATTAAATAGGGAAAATGATATGAGGAAAATACGACAAAAAGACTGGGTTCTAGAGATAGAGATAGATAAGCATACAGAGAATATAGAATAGAGAGAATAGAGAAAGAGAATAGAAGAGATAGAGAAAGATAGGGATAAAGAAATAAAAGAATATAAGACAACAAGACGGGCAGGTCCTGAGGGGTTGCGGGGGACTGGGTTTTAGGACAATGTTGGAGACACTTAACTGGGGCGGCGCGACTCAAGCTGCATCAGGAAACTTAAACTTATGGAGGTCACGAAGTTAGGAGAGAGGCGAGCAAACTGTGATGAACGTTAGAGGGAAAAGTTGCTGTCTATATTATCGAGACTGAAGGTCAATTACTCGTTAAACTCTCATCATTATCGCCCTTGTCATAACGTTAGAGGGAAAGTGCTTCTATATTATCGAGACTGAAGGTCAATTACTCGTTAAACTCTCATCATTATCGCCCTTGTCATCGTTACTATTATCATTATCATCATCATTACTCGTTGAACTCTTATCATTATCGTCCTTTTCGTCGTTACTATTATCATTATCATCATCATTACTCGTTGAACTCTTATCATTATCGTCCTTTTCGTCGTTACTATTATCATTATCATCATCATTACTCGTTGAACCTTTATCATTATCGTCTTTGTCATCGTTACTATTATCATTATCATCATCATTACTCGTTGCACTCTTATCATTATCATCATCATTATCATCTTTATTATCATTATATATTTTGTTATTGTTACAGTTTTTCATAATTTCCTCTCTCATTCCTTAACCCCTTGAGGCCCAGAGCGTAATTTCCATTGTAATTTGAGGTACCATTAGACAATTTTTAGTGGATATAAGCAATATTTTATAGATATGACCTGCTTAGTATACTTGTCCACTAGCTAATTTGATATATTAAGGTACATTTCGTAATTTTATGGCTAACAACACACGATTTTATATAGCAAAGGAAAGATCTGGGCGTGAAAGGGTTAAATTTTTTGTTGTCTCTTATTCTACACATATTCTACTGTAATAGCTAAAAGTACAATCTATATCACGCATCATCAATCCACTTTATAACTTCAATGAATGAAAAAAAATTGCACAGCCACTATTTCGGCATAACAAATCATTTTTGAATATTGCTTTTATTCCTTTGTCAATCACCTAGCTAAATAAAAAGCAATAGAAAAAGACGAATAGTCAATAATAAATCACTGAGAGGGGGACTTGCCATATAAAGAAACGATAATCACGAAAAATATGTACAGAAATAAATGAGGCAAAAAATCGTGATATACGAGGGAAGGGAAGTCCATTTTGGAGGAGAGATAATCGCACGGTGTTGAAAAATGCCGAACGATCCGTCAAGTGGACCGTGACAATGAAAGGATAAAGAAAAGGCGAGGACAAAGGATTGAAATTGATGATAGAGTAAAAGAAAAAAGAAACATTTAAAGACACCTTGATAACGAATGATATATATATAGTAAGAGAGGTACTTTTAAGAGAGAGAGAGAGAGAGAGAGAGAGAGAGAGAGAGAGAGAGAGAGAGAGAGAGAGAGAGAGAGAGAGAGAGAGAGAGAGAGAGAGAGAGAGAGAGAGAGAGCGAGTGTAGGGTGGAGAATTATCATAATTGTTCAGTAATACGATGAAATTACCTATCAAACTTAACTTTATACATTTATTTCACGAGAAACAAAAAGCATAATTTCGTTTTATATAGTCACAAGTGTACAGTTTTTTGTTCCTACTCAGTAAACTTATTCCCCGCGTGCTCATATGTTAAAAACTACACACACACACACACACACACACACACACACACACACACACACACACACACACACACACACACACACACACACACACACACACACAGAAGGGTATAATACAATGGACAATAACTAAGGAACACGAAGCTGAAAATATCATGAGAAAGAGGAAAACGGAAACGAAATAAAGCTGCAATTGAGATGAAACAGGTAATTATTATGACTAACCACCCGAGACACAGTAGCGGAAAGAAAGGAGAGATTCACACAGGGAGGAAGAGGCGGCAGGGAGACAGGGAGAGAGACAGGGAGGGAGAGGCAGGAAGACAGGGAGAGACAGGGATGGAGAGGCAGGGAGACAGGGAGAGACAGGGAGGGAGAGACAGGGAGAGAGACAGGGAGGGAGAGGCAGGGAGAGAGACAGGGAGGGCGAGGCAGGGAGAGGCAGGGAGACAGAGAGAGGACAGGGAGGGAGAGACAGGGGAGAGAGACAGGGAGGGAGAGGCAGGGAGAGGCAGGGAGACAGGGAGAGAGACAGGGAGAGAGACAGGGAGGGAGAGGCGGGAGAGGCAGGGAGACAGGGAGAGAGACAGGGAGAGAGAGAGGGAGGGAGACAGGAGAGAGACAGGGAGGAGAGGCAGGGAGAGAGACAGGAGGGGAGGCAGGGAGAGGCAGGGAGACAGAGAGAGACAGGAAGGGAGAGACAGGGAGAGAGACAGGGAGGGAGAGGAGGGAGAGGCAGGGAGACAGGAGAGAGCGAGGAGAGAGACAGGGAGGGAGAGCAGGGAGAGAGACAGGAGGGAGAGACAGGGAGAGAAGACAGGGAGAGGGAGAGGCAGGGAGAGGAGGGAGACAGGGAGAGAGACAGGGAGGGAGAGCAGGGAGAGAGACAGGGAGGAGAGGAGGAGAGACAGGGAGGGAGAGCGGAAGAGACAGGGAGGGAGAGGCGGCAGGGAGACAGGGAGGGAGACAGGGAGGGAGAGGCAGGGAGAGAATGAAAGAATAATAAAGAGGAAGATTAAGACTGTGGGTAATGTCTTTGTGCATTATCCAAGACGAAATATGCACTTAAGAAGGACGTTATGGAATTTGTCTCAAGGAAGGAACGTGCATGTTAGGACAGGGGGGGAGAGAGAGAGAGAGAGAGAGAGAGAGAGAGAGAGAGAGAGAGAGAGAGAGAGAGAGAGAGAGAGAGAGAGAGAGAGAGAGAGAGAGAGAGAGAGAGAGGAGAGAGAGAGAGAGGAGAGAGAAGAGAGAGAGAGAGAGAGAGAGAGAGAGAGAGAGAGAGAGAGAGAGAGAGAGAGAGAGAGAGAGAGAGAGAGGTCTAAAATAAAGGGAATAATGAGTGAAGAATGAAAGAAATGAAGAAAGGAAATGACGGCAAAAAATTATATGGAAAAAGAACTATAGAAAATAAACAGCTGAAGATACACTTAAATACACACATTTTACACGGATCCATGAATTGTTATCTCAAGGGATAAAAAATGTCCTCTAAGTACTAAAAACTTACCCTTAATGAAGAAAACCACACCATAATCTATCCATCCATCATCAACAAAATCACATCAACCATTCAATCAGTAAACCACAAACACCATTAACCCCTTCACGCCCAGATCTTTCCATTAATATATAAAATCGTCTGTTGTTAGCCATAAAATTACGAAAAGTAACTGGATATACCAAATTAACTAATGGACAAGGGTACTAAATAGGTTACAGCTATAAAATATCCCTTATATTCATCAAAATCGTCTTATGGTAGTCAAAATACAATGGAAATTACGTTCTGGGCCTCAAGGGGTTAACATAAACCTACACTCATGTCTCCTTTTCCTCAGCCATTGTTCCTTCCTTAGTAGTCTCGCACTTTCTGTTCACTCTCC